>VZRR01008876.1:89581-117489 GCA_013398015.1 Oreocharis arfaki
CTCACCGGGTGCCGGCGACAACTGCTTCCCCGCCCCAGCGGCACCATGATCGCCGCGACCCACTTCCGCTTCCGGCCGCGCGCGGCCCGCCGGGAGCACCGCGCCCGCCGCGGGGGCTCACGGGAGTGGGGGGGCTGGCGGAGCACGGCAGCCCCGCGCTGCCGCACACGGCTCACGGCCACTATCGATACCGGGCAGAGGCCAGGAAAAGGCTCCCCATCTTTTTATTTAAATAGCAGGAACTTAAAAATTCTCAGGTTTTTAACAAGTTAAATAAAATATAGTGTAAGTATCAGCTTTCATATTTTTTACTTGTCTACGTACAGCTTATTGAGAAACTTTATATACTTTACAGCATAATCAGGTGTCAAACTGCCTGATCTCTGCCTTCAAAAGCAGTAGATTGTATAAAATACTGTGATATCAAAAAAAGCGCCAGTATAATGTACAAAAAATTTTTACAGTAATTCAATGTCTAAAAGTCAGATTAACTGCATCTGATATTCATGGTAAATCATCTTCTCTCACAAGGAACTGATGGATAAATTGCTGAGCTTTCCTCTTCTCAGCTATATCAGGCGTGGGATGTCCAGGAGGAGGTCGGAGTAACAAGCCACCAAATACACTGGCTGCAGGGAAAAGCCACACAGACACACAGTGAGAGCCCAGTGGTAGCAGTAGGACATCAAGGGCCATTCCACCAACCCCAATCCCAGGGAAGACTGCCTGGCTTCGAAATGAGGTAGAATAAAGCTGATGATCCCCACATCTCTGGGTCACTTTCTCAGGATCCTGCTTTTCTGTGGACTATTCACTTATAATAAAAGGTTCAAAGCAGTACAAGCCATGACTGCACTCAGGTATGAAGTGTTTTGTTGCCCTAACTGTGCAGCCCCTCTGAACAGAGGGTTACTTTGCTGCCTTACCAAGAATATTCACATCCAAATGGTTTTTCCCTGAATTCTTCAGTAGTTCTCGTAGAAATGCCATCAGATATTCAAATACATTTTTATGGCACACTGGTAGGTCAGAGATAATCTGAGGAGGGAAAATGCCAACAATTATATTGCAGATGCAACAATGGCTTCTAGCTGCACCTGCTCCCAACATCCCCGTCTGCAGGTGCCAACAGCTCTTCATAACCCAGAAGCACCAGTTTCAGATCCCTTCTATTAACAGATGATTAAGTTACTGAGAGCAAAACCCAGTGACTGGTGTACCAGAGGACAGTTTGCCTCCCCCCTCCCTCTGGAATTGGAGCTGGTCCCTCAGGGAAGCCAGCAATACCTGGCAGCTCAGCCTGTAGTTGCTGGCGCTCTCCAGACAGGAGCTGTAGAACCTGCAGCAGATGACAGGCTCGGGCAGGCTCTCCAGGAAGAGCAGCAGGGCCTCTGCCACTGAGTGGTTGCTGCCCACTGATACAAACATGGTTAAGGAAGAGCACGGGACAATCTAGGCTGGTCCTATTTCTGCTGAAACATGAATGAACTTTTGGTTAGGTGTCCCAGAACTCTGCCTACAGCTCACAGCTTTGGGTTAATTCCCTGGCCTCCACACGAGCTGTTGCTGTTGGCAGTTGGACACTTGCGTAATTCACTGACGTCACCAGGACTCAGCAGAGGCTTTCGGAGCGATGACATGGAGCCACAAGGAAATGCAGAGCTCAGTTACACCGGGAAGAGAGACAGCAACTTAAAAACCTCTCTCAGTTTTGGTCACTCTGGCATAGTGAGCCTTCCTGGACATCAGTCTAAAAGGATACAGAAAGTATCGTACATTCCCTTGTCCAAACAGTCTCGGATTTGCTCAAATTCAGATCTGAGGCCTGGCTGCTGAAACAGGTCCTCCTGCAAAGACAACCCTTTATCAGTCCAAGGAAAATAGAAGAATTTTGGGTAAATAGAACAATGTCCTTATCATCTGCCTAGAAAATCTTTCCAAATTGGTGGTTATCAGCACAAACAGCTCTAGGAAGGCTGTGGCACTGCAGTGAGAGCAGTGCAGGAGGACACTGCTGATGCCTGGACACACAGACACAGTCACTAGCACCAAATAGTACAACCCGGGGCATCAGGATCACTTATCTCCCACGGCCTTTGGCCAAACACACCCAGCTTGCCGTGATTGCTATTACCAGTATCTTCTTCAAAACTTAACCTAATGCAAACATCTCATTTTGTGTTTCCAGTGCCAACCTGCTGAGAAGCGTTGCGATTCAAGTGATCCACCATCATCCACAGCTCTTTTGGGATGTCCATAGCCTTTTCAGCTTGGGCAGGATAATCACTCGTGTCTACTGGCATCAGGGTCTGAGGGAGGGCAGTGTAGGCAGGAGGGAGAAAAACAAAAGCTAGCTAGCCAAGTTCTTATTCAACTTGGCAAAAATACTTCACAAAGCTTCTACCTGAGAACTGAGACTTTTTTTAAAAAATAGACAAGCCTTAGCATCTAGTTTTAATGCTCTTGTGTGTTTGGAAGGGAATCTTGTCTTTAACTCACGAGTTTCCGAATGGATTCTGCTGACATGTCCTGGATTGGTTCCCTCATGTAACACAGTGTATGGATGGGAGACCCAAAGCAGCTTGGCAAATAGTTGCCTGTTATAGATAGAAAATAATCCTTCCCTCTGGCAAGATGTAAGACTAAGATATCTTCAAGTTTTTCCTCTCCAGAGTTTAAGCGAGTAGCTGTTGATTTATTAACAAACACCTCCAGCTCAACTGTGATCTCAGCATCTGCCAGATGATAAAAAACCCAGACTCAGTTACAACCAGTATTAAACCAACAGCCTGCAAACAGTCACAGCACTCTCAGAAGTGTAGAAGAAACTAAGCCAGAAGAGGACAGTATCAGCTCATTAACATGAGACAAACAAGGAGGAGCTCACCTGAAAGCAAGAAGCCCTTACTGGGATTAGCAATCAGCCACTCCTTGCAGTAGGTTTCCTCAGCTGGTTTGCTGATAAATTCAAACTGGCAGGGCACTTGGCCATTGCGGATTGTAAACCTCTCTACATGCAGCTGCATGTATTTAACATCCTCAAAATGGATCTAGAAACAAATATCAGTCAACATCATCAGCCATTCCACCTTGCTGAGCAGCAATTCCTGTCCTATGGTTTAATTATTAAGCAGCAAGACAACTGGATTAACCCCTTGCTCTCACATCCCATCTCTTCCAGGACTGCATAGGATCACACCTGCTTACTCTGAATGCCGAAGTCCTTTGTGTCAGTGGGTCCTGTAAAACAAATGCTCCCCTCAAATAACTACAGTAAATTTGAGAACAAGATAGCTGTAGCCCCAAATATCTCCTGGGCTTATCTTTATAGTCCCTACACACAAAGCAAATCCTGGTTTGTGACCTTCTCCAGATCCTTACGATTTTACATTTTATGTTCGAAAGCACAAGTCAGAGCAAGGGTAACAAACCACCTTTTTACTTTCTCTCTTCCCACCTCAGGGAATGACACACCCTGTGTTTCAGCCTTGGACTGTGAATGGAATTCACTGGCATCTAAATAGGAACAAAGATTCTTAGGGCTTGTAAACAGAGACCAGCTGGAAGTCAAAATATTCTACTTTTTGGAACCAGACCCCAGGGCCTAGAATCCATCTTCTACTGCTGAGGGCTAGGGTTGCTCAGTTCCTTCAGGGAGTGCTGGCACATGACCATGCCCTACCTCTCTGCGGGACAGTGTCACCGAGGGAATGTTGGCATTCTCCAGCTTATCCAGGGAACGGACTATTTCCTCAAAGGCTTTTCGATAGAGCTCCTCATTCACAACCTTCACCTGAAAAAGACACACATTGCACCAGCTAGCATTTGCTGTGCCTCTGCAGGACAGCTGGAACACAGCTGGAAACATGGGAAGTAATTTGATTTTAGCAGCACACTAGAGTATACAACACAGAGACTGGGCAGAGCTGCTTGGAGCACTAATCTCCAAGATCTTCTCATGATCCAACAGTAAAAGACCTTGCCATAACTAACAAGAGTCACTCAGTCAGTACTAGATCAACCTTTATTTTTTTTTCCCCTCAGAAAAAATAAAAAGTTTGACAACACACTACTGTGTTCCCAAAGAACACCGACAGATATTCAGGCCTTGTCCAGCTTAACTGCAGTATCATTTACACAACCCTTGCTTACTATGAACAACAATCCCACCTCCATATCTGATCCAGCCCACCTCACAAGCCATTGTTCTCTGCGGATGCCATAAAAGCAGGAGAGAGAAATCAGCACTCAAGGGATGAGGTCAGCAGAGTTACTTCATCCAGCACTGACATACTTACCCCAATATCAAACACAGAGCTCACTGGCTTATGGTCACTGAGCTTCAGAGCCATGTGGCTGCGATAGCTCAGCTGGGCAATGTTCTGCCCCTTCCAGAGTATCCGATCACACCACGCTGGAACACGACACTTCTCACTAAAACAGAGAGAAAAATCACCGTTTCCAGGCACAGTTCAGGTGCAGTAACAACGCGGGGCAGAACACTGCTTGCCGGGAGATCAGGGTTTCCTGCCATGGCCTGGAGCTCATTGTCTATCAAAGTGGTATTTTTAACAGTTTCTTTGTGTAGATATAAAAAGTTTGAGTGTCTACTACAAAGTATCTCTACTGCATCCTTTACTTCCTACTTCTTCAAAAGTGCAAGATACATTAACATACAAAGTAATACTCAGGTATTTTTGACCATAAGAGCCATGAAAAATAAAAACTCAGGCTCTACATCTTAAGTTTGCATTTATTGTTTTCACTGACCGCTGCACAGATTTAATTTCTGCACTTGCAACTGAAGTTCCTGGTTTGCTAAGACTAGAAGAGCTGCTCTGCATATAGAGCATTACAAGAAAGATGGTTCTCATAGGCTTTTGAAGAACAGCACAGCTAACTCCATGTCAACCCTAGCTGGTCTCACCTGAGCAGGTACAGGACAGGTCAGCAAAAATGAGATCCTAAAAATTTTGCTTGGGAAAAAACCCAACAAACCAGACAAAAAAGAATTAAACTGGCTAAAAGGATTAATTAACTTTGTACACCTCTAAGAGGAAACTTAATAGGATCATTACTGGGAAAAAATATTACGAATATCTGACAAATAGCTGTGGGAGAAAAACAACATAAATAGGTGTAAACAGGAGATGAATTTTGGAGCAAAGAGAGACAACCAGAAATAATCTCAGAACTGTTCCTATTTACAGCCATTAGACCTGCAATTTTTTAAACCTTGTTTTTACTTCCTTCAGTGATAACATCAGCCATTTGTAGCATCACATCTGAGACAATCACTGTACCTTGTATCCCAGTCATCACAGCCAGCATCATACTTGTATGTTGGCTGGAAAGAGATCTCTCCCTCTGTGAAGCCTTCAAAGGCTGCATTTGCCTTCATTTGCCTCTTCAGCTACAGAAGAAGAAAAGATGAAAACTTTAATTTTAGATAAGCTCAAGCACAATTTCCATATGGAGTAAAAGGGAGACGTTGAGCATAGAAAAGGCCAAGGAGTTGCGTGGTTTGTTCCGAGCACCCTTAGCACCATGTGCAGATAGGTGAGACATCAGTACCTGGTCATACTGGCAAAGCTCTAGAAACGCTTTCTCCTCTACAAGCTGCTTCACTTTTGCCACATCCAGTTCCTCCAGGCGATAGTTGAGGTCCCCCAACCACAAGATCACACTGAAAGAGAACATACACCAGAATGTGCAGAGGCCTTAAGCTGCCCCAGAATGCAGCCGGCTGTGGGCAGCAGCTCCACTGTGCAGCTCCAGAGCTCTCCACATCACAACCCCTCTGATGAGAGCAGCCATAGCCGCTCTCATCAGGAATAACAAGAGTGAAAACTTGAAAGAGAAGCTACCTTTTCTATTTTTAAAGTTATTAATCACTGTTCTGCGTGTTTGTCACTATCCCGTAATAACTGGTGCTGTTATTATTCCACAGTGACTGAATTCCACAGCTGGGGAACTCAGTGCTTATTCCTGCCCCATTCCCACTCCAGGCTTGAGAATAAAACAAGGCTTGGGGGAGCATAAGGCGACAAGTGACCTGTCAGAACAGTGTGGGTGAGCCCTGTCCAAACCAGGTAAAGCATTTCCAGCCCTTCCAGCTGATGTTTATGCCACTGAGCCCCCCTCCTCACCCCCCAGCACGTTCACAAGGCGCTCTCTTGCACATGCCATAATTCCCACAGCCAGATGGGAAGCATACTCATGTTTGCCAATAGTGAGAGGGGGCAAATTTGGATCCGACTGGCAGAACTGCATCCGAGAGCAGATGTCTTTGAAGTCCTGGTTCCTCCGCTCATATTCCTCTGTATGAGCTGCGAGGTGAGAATTCACAATGCACATGCTGGTGTTATGGAATTTAAACCTGATGGCAACACCACCTTTGTTACCCTGAAAGATAAAGACAAAGACATTAGTCAGGAGCTTCTACACTGCAGATGTTATTAGCAATGGACAAGCCAGAAGACTTTAAGACAGACTGTTTAATTCTGGAGGAAGGAATAGGCTGAAAATCCTAATTAGTGATTACTGCTTTGAACATTAGCAAGCACCTGGCAGTGCCCTGAGCTGGTACGGGGATAGGACTATCTGCTTCTAGAGGCAGCCACAGCCCTTAGCTGGAGGAAGAACCATTGCATCCAAGGAGGGGGGCTCTTCCAAATCTCACCCCTTCTCACGAACAGTTACCATTCTTACCATCCTCCCCATGATTCCAGTTCCCACAGTCTCAACTTCTACCTCAGAGATGTTCAAAGCAAGGTCTGCCTTCACATACAACAGGAGCATGATCCCCACCAGCCGCACAAGTTTCACCTGAAAAACAGACCCTAGTCCATTCAAAGCTGTAATGGAAGAGGTTTGCTGAGAGAAGGCACATCGCCCCCCATCCATAACAAGGGTCACCAAAAAGAAAGTTTCAAGATCATCCACTGCACCAGCAGGGCTCACAGTGCACAGGCTCCCAGCAGCACAGCCCAGGAAGGAGCTGGGAGCAACATCAGTAAAGGAAGTTGAAACCTAAAGCAAGAGCTACAGCACATGCATAAGCCCGTGTAAGGAGCTTCTCTTCAACAAAAGGGACAAGAGATGAAGCAGACCTATGGAGCAGGAGCTAAAACATAAGCAGTATTCCTACCAAAATACCTTCACAATTCATTCCACCATGCATTGTAGGCAGACATGGAAGAAGGTACAAAACTTCCTATTCTTCTTCCCCCAGACAGGAGGAGCTCCTTTTAAGTGGGGAAGCCTGGCTCTGTTTCCCATCCTGCCCCTGCCTCAGCACTCTGCACAGAAACACTACCTATAGAACTTGCAGAGCCTCTGGAAGACACAGTCATTGAGAACCTCAAGAGAAAGCAAAGGGAAAAGAGGCCCAAGTGGAAAATCATTCCACACTCAAACCTGCCCAAAAGCCACATTTACCTTTGCATATTTGGCATCTGGGTGAAGACTATCAGTTACAGCTTTAAACCATTCTTCTTCCTTCGGTGTGTCATTGAAAAAGAAGGCTTCTTTAGTCAGATCAAGCTCCTGGAAACTGTGTTAGAGGAAGGAACCCATGGATGCATGCACTTGTTTATAACTCTCCAACCCCTTCTCTGGGAAAGAACTAAATCAGCTTATACTCACTAAATTTATAACTGAAAACTCAAATTCATTTATATTGATTGTAAATGTATGTTAAATGTAAAGCTAAATTACTGTCATTATTACATCAAATGACATTAAGGATTTTGTAACTCTGAGAGGCCAAACCCTACCAGGCCAACAGCCCTTATGAGCTGTGGACACACCTGCCCTGGAGCTGTGCAATGCACTACAGCAGTGTCAACATTCTTGCGGTGTCCCGGCTGAACTCCTCTGTGTGACATCCGCCAGCACAGTCCAGGTTTGTGAGGATGGGCCAGGGATAGACACTCACCCCACGCAGTAAATGTCTGGAGGCTCAGCATCACACCTCAGCCAAGGCTGGAGGCTCTCCATGGGCGACTGACCATTCACGTTGTATGTCCCGACAAAAACCCTGCAAAGACAGTGACAGAATCTCAGAGCTGCAAACTCCAGAGCCCAGAAAATAGCACTGCTATTAACCAGGTAAACAATGTTCCATATAATTAACATGTTACCAGGGAAAATTAAGAAAGGTGACAAAGTTTATATGCCTAAAATGATTTAACTACAACAGCACCTTTACAGACACATCTTTACAGAAGGACTCATTGTTATACACAGATACAAAGTATTAAAGAAAAAACAAAAATAAGACTGTAGCTGTGCAGTAGCAGTTTGAAATGATAAATTCACAGAACGAAATGCGTAAAACAATTTCAAACAGTAAAGTTTTGGTCCTAATTATATATTTCACTCAAGCTCTTTCTTATGAGCTTATTGGAACAACTACATGGATAAGCACTGAACAGAAACGGAGAGGGAGAAGGCTGGAGTGCACAGAGCTGATGCATTTCCAGACACAAATAAGCACAGAAGAAAGTGATTTCAAAAAAGGCCATTTCCTCCACAAGAACCATGAGGCAAGTCTTGATAGAGACATGAATGAAATTCTGCTCTTCTCATGCCTAAACATGGAAAGAAAACTGTTCTGGAAAGTATGGATCAAAGTTTTCTATAGAAATTCCTGTTTGTGGGGACACAGGATGGAATAATAGATGAGTTATTCTAACAGTCTATGCTAAGTTACAACCCAAAAAAGTAAGTTCTTCTCAGGAATGATCATTACCTGTAGTTCTGGATGTGTGTGTAGGAGTCCTCCATTTGTACAAGCTGAGATTTAACAATAGTATCTCTTAGTCCAAACTTTGGTTCTGATAAGATTGAGGCCTTGTTCGAAGCCATGACACGGGAGGCCCGAACCTGTTCAGTTCTCACTTCAGGCTTTAGTTTGTTTTGCCTGCAAATGAAAGCAAAACCACAGATGAAGCTCAGGTTATCTGCGCACCCTAACTAGCATATTTCTGCCACTGAGGCCTTAATTCAAATTTTTCCATCTGTTCACTAAAGACAGATAACATTTGAGATAAGCCAAGAAGACCAAAAAGAGCTTTTCTTAGCAGGGTTGAGATCTCCAGACAAAACCAGTTTAACTAACTGAAATAAATGTTTTTCACCATCCTGGTGCAGCCTGTTGATGCATAGCAAGCCTTACTCACACCTGGAAAACGATACAAAACCTGTACACCTTCCCTGCTTACTGGAGCAAGGAGAGGGAAATCTCATGTGCCTCTGCTCAGCCCTTCTGACCTCAGCCAGAGAATGAAGAACTGTTTGTTTATAAAGCCTTCTGGTGGAAATCTTCCAGCTCTGCCTAGAGTGGGTGGAGGTAGAGGTGGTTTTGCTTTGTGTCTCCTGGCTCTGCAAACTCCTTTTGCAAAGGAACAATGCCACAGCTTGGGAACTCCCACCAGCAATTGGATGGTATAAATTTAAGGTCAGCAACCTGCATACCAGTGCCAAGGACAGCACACAGACAGACTCTAAATGATATGCATCAGGATCCGCAAAGTCCTGGGAACTGGAAAATGAAACTGTAACATTTTAAGAGTGTATCTATGAGACACAGTGGCTGTAAGCCAAAGCTCTCTGAATTCAAAATAAACAATGCTAGCAGGCCCTGTGTCACTAAACAGCCAAAATATGCCCAAACAGGAGACTGGCAGGATTGTCTCTGAGGGAGTGGAATGAAATTTCCACTAATGTTTTGACAGCATGCTTATACTGAACTTTTTTCTCTCTTAACTAGAACCTGCAGATTCTTATCTCAAAAGTTTTCCAGCTTCTGCTCTAGACTCCCTCACCTCTGTGCACTGACCCGCCAAAGCTACCAGCAGATGGAACTGATAACGTGGCCGCAGGATTGCTGCAGCACAGAGCGCAGAGTTCACCAGGGACACCCCCTGCCCTTCCCCTCAGTGTCCAGGAAACCCACATCACCAGAAAAACCCATAACACCAGGAAGCTCAGAGAGCTCTCTGCACATTCTGATTCTTTCTCTAGACATCAAAGCACCAACCATTTGCCAAACCCAGTTCATTCCATCCTTATACAATCACCCAGGACCCAGAATGCTGGTGTCCTCTGTATTTACTGTCACTATACTGAGACCCTGTGAGGAGAGAGGCACAGCTAAACCAGCACAGAAATGTGGCCACCACTGTTACCCCTCACTTGACCTCCCACAAGGAGTTCTTGATGTGCACAGCTCACTTCAGCTGCAGCACTAAACCTGCACACAACAGAAATGCTGTACCTGGGAGCGCTTCTATCAGTGCTATCATGGCTGCAGCTCTGACTGACTGCAGCTTTTCTTCCATTTTGTTTGACACATCCAGAGCCAACCGCTTCTGAAAAAAAAAAAAAAAACAAAACAAAAAAGTCTCACTTTAAACACAAAGTGTTCTTCAATTTATCAACATGCTTATGTAAACACTGGCAAAAATCTGCAGGCAGAAAATAATTTAGATTTGTGTGGAAAAACAAAGTACCCCACAGTCTCTCTTTCAACTATCTGACAGATTTAGCTTACTCTGACCCAACTGTTCTGTGATGATGCAGCTTCCCCTGCAGAGGAAGAAATGACAGGAGCCACAGAGAGCAGCAGAACCAGTGTCTGCCATGGGACCACTTGCTGCTGCCTCTCCTTTACAGCTAAGCTGAAGCAGGACTTAGCAGCACAAAATCCAGGGCTTTACCCCAGGAATCTGAAAAATGTATGTTATTAGCAGATTTTTCCTTTCTGAAACAAGACAGGAAGTACAAAGAAAGGGGGAAAAAGGGAAATAAACAAACTGCACAGTACCATTTAAAGGGTTTCTACCTATCTGTAAATACCCAGCAAGGCACAGGTGTCTCCCCCCGAGACACCTCGAGGGCTGTACAGTCACACCATGGACCTCAGCAGAAACATCTGCCTCAATGCAAACTGCACACTCCTAAAACAGTAACAGGGCTGCTACCACACAAATTGAACTAACCACAGGAGTGACACTAAACATATCACACTACCTTAACAAAATTTGACCAGTCTTTCAGCATTTTGTTTCAGTTACAATATTCTGCTCCTAACAGTTGCAAAATAACAGTTAAAAAAGAGGAATCTGGGGGAGGTCTGTGTGTTTAAGATGCAAAACCAGCAATCTTAAAATCATGCTCCTTACCACACAAATCTAATGATGATGTAGAAATTGTTAAGATTGTTGGGTTCTAGGCATTCAGCTGAGTTTCTTCTTCAGTGAACACAACCCAGAAAAAATTAAGATGTTATTGCTGTCACAGAACATTCTGCAGAACAAGAGTGCAAAACAGAAATAGAACTTGCAGTACTTCACCCAGGCCCTTGGGATAAAACCAGCTGGCAAGAAGTGGCCAAATTCTCCTCTGCCCAAGAGCCCTCTGAGAATAGACTGTGTAAGAGGATTTATCAGAGCTTGGACACAGAAGAGCGTGTGACTGAAACCTCACTGCAGATCACACAGCTCCTCAAGCAGAACTGACCAGGAGCACACAGAGATGCAACGGGAAGCGTGGGCCCAGGGACCTGGGACACAGCAGTTTCTCCATCAGCATTGAGACCTCAATTACTACTCCTTGGACCTCTGCAAGCTCTCCCAATAACAACCATGCAACATCCCCTTGAGAGTGAGTGACAAGAACCAACCTGAACCTTCACCTCAATGGACAATGGTTACTTTTGTTCCAAGAGCAGATTCTCAGGCTTTATTACCCACATGGGTCCATGCCACTCACCAGGATGCAGAAGGCATTATCGCAGAATAGAAAGATGTGTGAGCCTGCTGCTGACACAACTGCTACATGATCCAAAGATCAGAGTTATACATCACACCTTGCATTCTAACCTCATGGGCGGAAATCAGCTTTAGGTAGGATTCTCCTAAGAAGGAGATTAGCTTTGGAAAAGGGCTGTTTCCTTTAGATAAACTTATATCTAGCCACAGATTTCTGTAGTCAGAAGGACCTATATGGTCCACCGAGTATGGGGAGCGGCGGGGCCGGCGGAGCCCGCGCCCACCCGCGGAGGAGGTGCCGAGAGAGCGCGGCCCGCCCGGCAAAGCCGACCCGGGCGCACGGGGCGGGCACCGGACGGCAAAGCCGTCGGAGTCCCGGCGGCCAGCGCCCGGCAGCAGCTCCGCGCCCGCTGCCCGCGACGGAACTGCCCGTCCACCTCCCGCCCCCGGCCGGCCCGCGGAGCTCCGGGAGCGCCGNCCGCGGAACGCCCGGACACCCCACGTGCCACCGCCGCCCCAAGCCCGCCCCGGCCCGCCCCGGCCCGCCCCCGGGAGCCGCGGCGCCCCAGCCTCGCGCCCGTTCGGCCTCGGGCACGCAGAGCAGCCGCTGACTGCGGCACAGAGCATCCGCCTCTGCCTCCCAAAACACCGATCATCGCTGCCGAGCTGCCTGACGATGGGGAATCGCGACCCACGACAGTGCTGAGCGAGTTTCAGCAGGGAGAGGCCAACGCTGCTCTTCCACGCAGGAGAGACGAGCAGACGCAACACCTACACCGCCAGACCCGTACGCGCACCGCCACATCCGCACGCATGGAGCTCGTACCTGGGCTGCACCTGCTGACCTCCTGCAGGAACGTGCGCGTGTGGGAGCCGAAGGGCAGCTGCACTGTCAGTCGATCGTCTGCTGAGCTGATCTGGACAGTCACGTCAGAGCCTGAGGACATCGGGAGAAAGAGCTCCTGTGAGTCGTGCTGACAAGCCTTCACAAACTGAGCGTTTCTCCACTCTACAACGGTGGATGTGCACGTGCACTCAGCCTTTGGCAACATCTCCCCATGCCTCCTTACCATGTTCCTTTCCAAAATTTTACGTGAGAATGTCACTTAAAATATAAAAATCATCATTTATAAAAATTTTTATTCTGCTTGTTCAGTGACAATAATTAATCTTCCAGTAGCAGTTTAAAAGCATATGGAAAATTAGTTCCCTTGGTTGAACGGGGCTGACGGTGCTCATTAGCATCAACTACCAATGGCCAACAGCATGGCAACTGCCCAGGAGCCGTAGGGCACAACCCCTCCCCAGTCAGCTCCCCTAGACCAAGAGCCGACCACTCCTGCCCCACTATGTGCAGCTGGCACTGGGCCCAGAGCACCTGTAATGCAGGCACTAAAGCAATCGCAGAACTCACCAATGACGTGAAGGTCACTGTCAAGTACAACTGCAAAAGTAAGACAAAGTTCAGTTGAAAGCTAAGCAACAGATTTGCAGACCATGCTGATACTTTGAGGTTAGTGAGCTCAGTAACTTCTCCAAACTCCAAACGTTCCTTGCAGGAACTCAGGCAGGCAGAACAAACCTGCTGGTCAGGGGCTGTGGCTGGGGCCTGGTGGGACATAGGTACTCTGGTCCTCACAAGGCCCTGCCAGACATGCTGTGTGATGTACAAGTTTTACCAAGGATAACAAAGTGAAGAAAAAATGTGCAGGCAGAATAGATTGCAAATTTCAGGAAGTAGAACAGCAGAATATGAACTCCAAACCCCTTCATCTCATTCTTTGGAACAGGCCACTGAGCCACCACGGTGTGTCAGTACCTTCTTCCACTGCAAACCCATCAGTGATGGGGATCACTCTCTCCAGCCAGACATCCTCAGCTGTGATGGCCATCCGCCGGTGAGTGTACACATAGATCCTGCAAGCACAGAGCAGACATGGAGGCAAAGCCTCCACGGTTCTGGCATGTCTGCAGACAGACAAGCACAGACCCCATCCCACCCAGCAGCACCTGCTAGCACAGCCTCATGCAAACCCCAAAGTATCTCGTCAACCACGTGCCCAACCACCTACTCACTCCATCACTTAAATAATGTGTTCACATTACTGGCAGAGCAGAGCAGCGCGGCTCATGGGCCTGGCGCTTCTCACTGACCACCCATAACATCAAGGCACCACGCCTTCAAACTGCTGCCCTACAAGACTGCACCCTGGTGGAAAGCCCTTGGGATGGGAGGGGGTTTTCAGGTGGCTGTCGAGGCTCGTGAGGGACCCGGGAGAGTTCTCTCAGACGCTCTCCCTGCCCGCCCCGCGCTCCGGTCCGGCACCCACGCGTGCTGCCCGCGGCACTCCACCAGGCCCAGCAGCCGGCTCTCCACACTCTCCCCCGACGCCAGGAGGCCCTGCACCGCCTGCGGCTGTGGGTCAAGGAACGCTAGGACAAGCGGCAGGGAG
The DNA here is from genome assembly GCA_013398015.1 of Oreocharis arfaki. Classification (NCBI taxonomy): domain Eukaryota; kingdom Metazoa; phylum Chordata; class Aves; order Passeriformes; family Paramythiidae; genus Oreocharis; species Oreocharis arfaki. Next base: position 103,812 of record VZRR01008876.1, read on the forward strand.
TGGAGACAGAGCGGACGGAGCGAAGATCGGCGAGAAGGAGAGGGGGGGATCGGCGGCGGAGACAAACTGGAGGGAGCGGGGACGGACCGGAGGGAGCGCGGCGGGGACAGCGGGAGGGAGCAGCGGGAACAAACCGGAGGAGACGGGGACAGCCCGGCGGGAGCGCAGCGACACCGCGGGGACCGGCGGGAGCGAGGAGAGGAGACCCGCCGCCCCGCACGGCTACGCGGCACCGGGGCCGATCAAAGGATACGATCCGGCAGGTCGCCCCCCCCGCTAGGCTCTCCTGGATGGCGACCGACTGGTCCATCTCCGCCCCGGCAGCGCGGCGGACGGCGCTCCCCGGGGCCGGGACCCGGCGGCTCCCCCGGCGGTGGCTGCGAGCTCAGGGCGGCTGTCGCGATACGATGCAACGCGGCGGCGGCGACTCCCCCCACCAGGACCGCCCTCGCTGCCGCCTCGTTATCGCTCCGCTCCGGGACCGGCCGCGGGACGGGCACGGAGCCGCCGGAAATAACGGGGCCGCCACAGGAACCACCGGTGGAAGCGGTGGCGCCCGGGAGGGACGGCGGCCGAGCGGATGCTGCATGGCGGGATGCGAACGACGGGGGAGGCACGGCACGGCCCTGGCCGGCGGCAACTCCTGCGGCCGAACCCCCCGTCTCGGGTTGGTAGACATGGGAAAGGTTAATTTCCGTGGAAAATCGCGAGATGCTCTTACTTTCAGTAGCACCTTGAGTTATTTTTTTGTTGAATTTCAAGACGACCCAGCACAGGAGCCGGGTTAGTCTGCAAATCAATTAATGTGGAGTGTGGGAGTAGATGCTGTAAAATATCACCAGAGCCTTTTGCACTGTAGAGACGGAGTTTGGCCTCAATCAGCTGCTTCCACAGATGTAGGAGATGTAGGTCGAAAGACAGGGAAAACCCGAGTGGTCTCGGTCAGTGACAGCTCTGCACCACTTCCGCAGTCCCTCCCTGCTCACCAACGGACAAGGGAACAGTCTGAAATAGCTGCTATAAGCACCAAACCTTACAAGAATGGTGGTGCTGGACTGTGTTTTTGAGATAGACGAACCCTTGACATGAGTACACTGGCACTGGCCTGAAACAAATTAAACACATGCCCCAAACCCTGAGCTGCGGTTTCCCTGTGCCAGAACAGGCACTGCAACGTGGGAAGGGCCAGCTGTGGTAGAATGACGTGTTTTCCACGCAGCCCCACATCCGCTCCCGCTGCTGCTCGGGCGGCAGCACCCCGTTAGGGCTGGCAGTGCTCCATGAGGGCCAGCACCGCAGAGCCTTCCTGCCGGGAAAGTATGCGAGGCTCCAATGACTCAAACCTGCCCAGCCCAGCTCTCCCGCCCTCCCACAGGTCACACTGTGCTCAGCCACACTCCAAACACCAGCACCAAAGGGGCCTGACACAAAGATTTTAATATTTTGCAAGATTTTCTCTAAGGAGCCAGTGGCAGCAGAAGACAGTGGTGGCAGGGAACAGCACCGTGCGCGTGTGCTCAAGCGGCAGTGCATTGACTCCAGGTAATTCTGCCTGACCAGCTCCACCCGTGCTCTGTGTGGTGCAAGAGCAGTCTGGGGGAGCACCAGGGGTGGTTCGTGGTGCAGGCTGATGGTTGCGTCTGAGTTCTGCCTTTAGCAGTAGAGAACCACAGATGCGAAACAGAATCATCTAAAACATGACCCTTTCAGAGTAATCCCATTTCCCTGCCTAAGACTGGGAGATGAAACAAAGTTACTATTTTACCTACACAGGCAAGAAGCATTTCGTTGCCAGAGCACTTTGGAGCTAACAGGTCAGAGGGGGTGCAGGGAGACTGTGCCACAAGTAGGTCATGGATAAGAGCAGCCCCTGTGCCTCAGTCAAGGCAGAATTTTCTGGTTTTTAAGGAGAACTAACACCTCTTGTTCCAGCTCCTGAGGTCCTCCATTCCAGCAGCACAGAGGCACACACTGCACTCTCCCAGGATCTACAATTAGCTTACAGGTCTCTCAGACCTACAGGATTCGGGCAGGGCAGAATCCCTTGGCGTAGCTTTCTGAGTGCATAGATTAAGTGCTTTTCCTCTGGATACACAGGGAGAATCTTGTTTTCAAGTATTTAAAATTTACTGAAATGCCAGGACTCACCCATCCTGGGATGGTGCAGGATTCAGAGCGCAGCTTAAGGGTGGGATCGACAGTGGGGTCATGTGCAGGGCAGCCACCAAGTCAAGCACAGTGACCCCCAAGGGTGTGCAGCTGCCCATGAGCAGATGCAGAGGACCCCAGACACCTTGTTCGTGGAACAGGGACAGTACAGAGGGCATTTGCTAGCAACCTTGGCTAAAGTCAGAGAGCAGCAGGATCCTGCTGAGTGCTGCAGAGCTCTGCTGCAGGAGAGGCTGCAGAGCCTCCCAACTGCTGCCTAACTCCAGAGGGAAGTGGACACCCCGTAATTCAGGAGAAGGACCACCCCACATGACATGACCTTCAAGAGCGGGGTCAGTGTCACCTGCCCAGCACTATTGACGTGAACTTTGCCATCCAGTTTCAGACAGCTGGCTTTTGGGGTGGCTGGGCAGCACTCCTGGTAACAGGCAGTCTTCATCCCACCAGCACAGACTGGTTTGGCAGCCTTGCAGGCTTTGCTACATCCTGCCATGTAATTCAAGCCCATTTTCTTCATCTGGAAGGAGAGAGACATTGGGCTGGGGGTCATGCCAAGCCTTTAGTACTCACATTACAGGAACACAATGCTCTGCAGCCCAGGCCATACCTCACAGAAGTCCTGCCCCAAAATGCATCTAGTGATGGTCTTCCTGCCTTTGAAACACTCGTCCCCATGACAGGAAAATGCTGCACACACTTTACCCTATGAGAGAAAGGACCAGGGGAACACCATATGTCCATCAGACTCGCAGGACAAAAACTGCATTTCAGACAGCCCTTCAAGGCTGAGGGCTCCTCTCCACCCTCCTCTATTCTGCTGGTGTTTGTGCTCTCTTAGGCATTTTAGATCCAGAGATAAAGGAGTACTCTGAAACTGCAAGAAAGTACTGAAAGATCAGCAGAGCACGCAAGTTTCAAGCCTCTTTTTCCTTCCTCTTAACAGAGCTCTGCAAAAATAAGCACCTTCCCCTCCTCTAGGCTCAAGAAAGGGCTGCAGAGCCCAGTGGGTCCTGCACCCTCCATGCAGCTGCAGGAAGGCTCATCCTGTGGTCATGTCAAACTGCCTGAGCTGATGCAAGCACTGGGCTGGGGAACCGACCTGATGGACAGGGATAAGGCCCACTGGACAGGGCTCCTTACGGACTCCTTACTTCCAGTGCTCATTCAGGATTTGTTGTCCTTCCAGAGTCAGCTTTTTACCCCATAAAGCAAGTGGAGGAGGGACCTTTTTCCTGTCCCCTGCTCAGGTGGGAGCTCAGCTGTCCCAGCAGCCACAGACTCCAAGACCCATGGATGCAGCAGCCTCTGCTCCTGCGGTACCTACATTTTGGGGGGGAAGTCGAGGGGTGGTGATGGTCATCAGTGGCACAGTGGTGGGTGGCAAGTCACCTGTAGAAACATGAGGAGCCCTGTGAGGCTGCACCCAGCACACAGCCTGCACAGGGCCCTCCACAGCCACACAGGGCCAGATTCACCAGCATGGCTTATACTGTGAGCTGCCAAGGCCCCCCTGCCCCTCACCCAACTCCAAGGACAGAGTGAGCCTCAGGGCAGAAGAGATGCAGTGATGCAACCACAGCCCCTCCACGATGGGTTCTGCCCACCCATCTCCCACCTCTGCCACAGGACAAAGCTTGGCCGGTACCGTAAACACTGGCATTGAGCCGCAGGCAGAGCGGGCCAGTGCAGCACTCCAGGGCACACTGCTGCCTGCTCACACTGGCGTTGGTCCTGCACAGCTCCACACCACACCTGCTGCTGCACCTGGCTGTGTAGTTTGTACTGGAGAAACGATAAAGCTGCAACGGGCAGAGTCAAAGGATAAAATGAATGTGAAGAGGTACCATCATAAAAGAGCAGAAATAACTGACAGACTGCCAGAGAGAAATGGGAAATGGGAGATGGACATGGACTTGATGGAGCACTGTGGATTCCTGAGATAAAGAAAGGGAAGGCTTTCCCTGTTGCAGCCCCCTTGCATCTCCGTACCTCGCAGTAAGTCTCATTATGGCAGGTGATTGTTCCATTGGCATGGGCTTCATCCTGGTAACACCTCTCTCCGGAGCACTGAAAGCTCTGGCAGGTTTGCTGGAGAGACACCGGGGCGTCACCTTGCAGCAAAGCCTCCTCGCACAGCACAGCAGGTCTGTCCCCAACGACAGCCTCACTGTCTGGAGGGGCCACCCCGACCTGGCCACCCACTGTTCTCCCTTCCACCACAGGAGATGCTCCCATGGCATTCCTGAATCTTGTGACCGACCAGCCGGGCAAGTGACACTGTCCATAGGCTGCAATGGCCCAGCAATACCCCTCTTTCCATTCCTTCCCTTACCATTGTCTCTTCCGCTCCCTTCATAGAGGTGTTGGTGGCCACCACCATGTCATTCTTGGTGACTGCCAAGGTGTTCTTCGTGGCTGTAGCCACCACTGAGGTGTTCTTGGTGGCTGCCAATGTATTGTTGGTGGCCTTGGCTACCACCAAAGTGTTCTTGGTGGCCATCGAGGTGTTGTTGGCAGTGGCCACCACTGCAGCATTCTTGGTGGTGGCCATCACCATGGCATTCTTGGTGACCACCACCACTGCAGCATTCTGTGTGGCCACTGAAGTGTTCTTGGTGGCCACAGCCACCAATGAAGCCTTCTTCATGGTCACCACCCCTACCAAGGCGTTTTTCTTGGCCACTGAGGTGTTCTTGCTGGCTGTGGCCACCACTGAGGTGTTCTTGGTGGGCACTGATATGTTCTTGGTGGCCATCACCATGGTGGTGGCAGCTGTGTTGTGCTCTGAAAAACACAAATCTCCTACTTGGTGAAGGAAACACTGAGGAAAAACGTGCTCATTAAGCCCTGTGTCCCTTCCTGAGCCATGGCACAGTCCAGAGGGACCTGCAGGAAGCATCTGTCACACTGTGGTTGGGAGGTGAAATGGCAGTCAGTGACAGAATGTCCCCTCCAGGGTCCACTTGCAGCCACCAACTGGGCAGCCCAAGAATCAGGTCAGAGCCAACAGCCCACCACAGCAACACTATGGCCAGATGTTACAACAGCCTCTCCCTCCCACTTCCACCCACATTGCCTGGGAAGATCAGGCTTTTATGAGGGCTAAACCATGAAGAAAGGTTCCTCACCTGTCCTGCAGCTCTGTCCTACAGAGCACAGCCTGGAGAGGACAAACACAAAGTCCCTGGTGCACCACACTGCCTTTGCCCCTCTCCCTGCAGGCCCCCAGATTTCCCCTTGGGATACAGAACTCACCTGCTGAGGCAAGAGAGTCCTGAAGACAGAGTTGCAGAGCCAAGATGCAGAGCAGCAAGCCTGGAATGGAGTGGGAATGACTGAGACCACCACACCTGCTGTCTGCTTTACCCACAGCCCAAAGAGCCTCCCCAGCAGCACAGGCAGCTCAGGCAGCTCATCCTTGAAACAGGTAAATGGGGATACTCCTCCACCTTCCCAAAGCCCTTGGTGACCAGCAGCCACCCTTCACCCCAGGGAGGCCTCTGGCACAGCCCCCAACAACTGAAGCAGCGATGGACCCAGGATGGGGGACGGACAGACACTGCTCTCCGTGTTGCACCACAGCCCCATTACCTTGAATGGGGGGGACAAGCCATCGGTGTCCAGCCATCATTATCCACCAGCAGCTGCACCCAGACCTGGCAGAAGGAGACACGGTCAGAGCTGCTCCGCTGAGGTGCAGTACAGGTCTGTGCTCTACCTCCAGTGCTCAGCCCCAGGACAACCACTCACCCCTCCTGAGAGACTCTCCAAATCCACCGAGGCTGCTGTGGTTGCTGACAGGGAGCAGGAGCCCTGGGGAACTGTGCGTGCTGTTGGTGTGGCAACAACCCTCCCCAGAGCTCACAAGCAGCACGGCCCTGCAGGCAGCTAGCAGGAGTCAGGGTGACACAGTGAAAAGTGCCACCATGCAGCAGTTTGCTGCTGCTGCTGCAAGTGAAGATGTGACCTGGCTCTCCATTCTCCATTTTCATTCCAAACATTTACTTGTTTTGCTAAGGAAATGGCGGAGATGTGACTCCAAACAGGTTCCAAAGCCAAATTCTCTAAGGAGAATGGTAATACTCCCCTTCTGTTTTATGACTTCACCATTCCCCCAGGACCTGGAGGGGCTGAAGCTCACACAAAGACCTCCAAGGCCATTCCCTCAGAGTGACAGAAAAGACAGTGCCAGTTGGCACCTCACCCTGCAAACCAGCACAGCTACCACCCAAAACAGCTCTGGACATCCTTACTGAGCCCAGTGCCAGCCCAGCTCAGCTCCAGTGGGGGCAAGGAACCAACATCTTCCTGACATGGCCTCATCCCAGAACAACCTTCCCCCCAGGCTGGGAAAGAGCCCACAGCATTGACTCACCTGTCTGCCTATTCCTGAAGCCCCAGAGCACCTGCAGTCACTGCCAGCACTGGAGCACCTCTGAACAGCTACTGTGGCACCTGCCCCACAGCCCAGCTCCACCCCTGACCAGCCAACCCCCAGGGAAGTGTCACATGCAATTCCACAGCAGCAGAGACACAAACGGCCCTGTACAGCAATGGAGAAAGGGCTTGTGAGGCTGGAGATGTCACACAAGCCACCAGTGCTCTCAGGGGAGTGGAGGGCACAACTGCCACTGCCACGTGATGTGAGTGGTCTCTGCACAATAGACCTGCAATTCTTGAGGCAGCATGAATCCGTGGGGTATGTACAGACATCTCTGAGCGTGACACCAGGGGCCAAGGATGCTCCTGAAGCCACAAGAGGCACCTCTAAACACACTATCCATTCCCGTCTCCATCCTCCTGCACCACAGAAGGACCTGCACAGGAACAATCTACCAGGTCATTCAAGTAAACAGCAGTGCCAGAGAAATCACCACAGCCCTGAACCCAAAGCTCGTTTGCTAATCCCCTGAAAAAAACAATGGCCAAAGCTTCCCAGGGGGACAGGTAAAAGCAGGCCTGTAAGCCAGGTGAGCTTGTTTTGTAAAGGAGCGCAAAGAAAACCACAAGTTCACAGCAAGATCTAAAAACAGGACCAGTACCCATGAGCACAGTGTCCATGTGCTTCAGAGAGACAACCCTCAACATAAACACTTCCATCAGAGTGGAAATGAGAGAAGGAATTGTTTCTCACAGCTGTGTAAAAAGCATTTTAAACACACTGTAATCAAACCTCTTCCTTCTGCACACAAAAGAAGACAAGTCTCTCAGCACTTCCTAAATTACAATGACTTTATTTTTCAAGGTATTTCTTAATATAAAACAATGTCATAAGTCTAAGGGGCTTGCTAGAAAGTGACTCTATAAAGTATTCTTGAAATCTATATTCATGCACATATAAAATCCAGACAATGAAGAAGTCAGAGCTGCTGGCACATCCACTCTCTCTGCAGATGTGTGATCCTTCACCTGGGGACAGCTACAGCAGCCCTTGGCGCTTCAGGTCTTCATAGGTCTTTTTATTCACCACGTTCCCACTGGAATCCTCATATTCCTCCTGGAACAGAACCAACAGTTCAGAGACAGCACTCAAATGTTAGTTCCAAGAGCAGCCACTGAACATGAGCACCCTGCCAGAACCTCTGTGCAGGAAGGCAGGCAGTGGATCTGCCGGCAGGTCCTGGGAGAAGAGCTCATCCAGAGCCAAAGTCATCACAGGTTGTAACACAGATTTCACTTCCCACCATTGCCCTGCACACTGTTGAAAAATGGCTTTGGAACAGAAGTTTAGGAAAAGGCACCAGTGTAAGCGAGGACACTACTCACACCCAGGAACAAGGGGTTCCCATGGACACAGGAGTGGACACACTGAATGCCTCTCACTGCTCACCTCTGTATCGGGCTGCCACCTCTCTGAAGCCTTCTGCTGTTTCAGCTTTGCCCACACTGCAAACACAAAGTTAAACAGGATCTATGCCACTTCCCTCAAGATACTTGTTTTCAATCCGGTAAAATATACACATCAGCTTTTTTCCTCTCCCTTCTTTTAAACACAGTCATTTCAGCAGTCCAGGAATGCATCTAACATTCATTACAAAGCTATCATTCCACTGTGTGGTTACTGAAAGGCACTGAACTGCAGCAAACAAGACTTTAAACAGACTGTTCAGGATGAGACACGAGACCAAGGTCCACAGCCACTCCTTCGGAAAGGTAGTGTTCTTTAACACGTTCCCTGTTCTGCCATCACCACTTACACGAGACTGCATCCTCAATCTGCGTGACATTGGCAAAGTGTGCTGTGTTGGGAATGCCCAGGCACCGCATTCCGTGGGCATGTCTCCACTCCTGGGGGAAAGAGATGAGATCAGTGTAAGAGGGAGCATTACATCCTCCAACACGACAAAGAGCACAAAAGACATTAATATCTGAACAGGGTACAACACATCAAAAGTACATTTGTATCAAAGTACAAATCTACCAGTCCTCTATAAAAATAGTATTTTCTTGTCCTGTAGACAGTAACATCACACCAGCCATCAACAGGCACCCTTCACCCATCAGACCTGAGCAGTGGAATGGGTGTTCAGATGGGCAGGGATGGTACAGAATCAGCTGTATGCCCAACACAATCTCTGGATCCTGCTGTATAGCCCAGCAACACCAGCGCAGACCCACACAGCAGAAGTGCTGCTCAGGGACCCCAGGGACTCACCAGTGACTCAGTACAATGACTGTCTGAACCCAGCATGACTGTTCCTGCAGTGAATGTCACTTACTGCGAAGTGCCGCTGGAACGCCTTGGGCCCTCGGTAGGTGTAGTTACCACAAATCTCACAATTGTAGTTGATGTTCAAACCATGGAGTTTATACAACCAGTACGGGATGGGCTGCAAGCAAGGAGACATGAGGATTAGGTCGCATGGCAAAGCAGCTCAAACAGATGAGCAGCATGGAGTCAGTGACCTCTCCCACTTCTCCAGGCCTGATAGTCTCGGTTACCTTCCCATCCCAACCAAGAGGCAGATTTTTAGGGTTATAAATGATTTCATTTTCTTCATCTTCACTCTCGCTCTCACTGATCTGCTCTTCCTCCTCCTCCTCTCTCTCCTCCCCTGTCCGCGCCTGCTTACGCTGCACGTTCTCGTGGGTGAGGTGTCTTTGTTCCTGGAGTGAGAAAAGAGAAGGGATTGTCCACACACCATGATAACAAAAAAATCAGGGCAAACTCTTGTAGCAAAAAACTTCCTCAGTGCACAGAGGGAGGAAACAGAAGACGAGTGTGAAGCAGAGAATTCCCACCTTATTTAGCCAAACAATTTCAGTTTTTAGTGCCTTGACATTTCCTACTTGCAAAGAATGAAACCTTGTATCACCTATTAGCACTTGCAATGTTACTATACCAGCAGCCATCCTCCTGAAAACAATCCCCCAAAACTGAAGGCAAGGAGCAAGGCAGATCAAATAAAGGTTTGCAATACTGTGTGACTTATGCACAAAACAGATATGGTGCTGTCTATGAAAGCACTAGGTGAGGACAACCTTCCAGTAACTATTTGACAGCTCTGAAATAAAAAGCTCAAAAACAACATAAAATCCTTACCCCAAGAACTTCCACATACTCATAAATCTGAGCTTCCAGGAATGCAAGATCTTTATTTCTTTCAGTGTCTCTGAAACAGATGAGGTATCTTCATTAAACGCACAAGTTCAGCTCTGATACATCCCATTTGGTTCAGCACTATTTGGTCTGACATGAAAAGCTTCTAATACTCCAGAATCCCTGTCCTAACCACACAAGAGTGGTGACTACAGAACACTCCTCATCCAAGAGGAGAGAACATTTCCAATCTCAGAATGACCTCTAAGAACTCACCTTTTGCTTCCTTTTGTCTTTGGATTCTTAGCAAACAAAGAAGGATCAAGTGCTTCCAGGGATTTGCCTTTAGTGCTAAAAAGCCTCTGAGCACGCTCCTCCAGAGTCCTGCAGAGAAGCAGGGAGGGGATTAGTCAAGACCTCAGTTTTACATTTCCTGAGAACTATTTGAATTCATGCAACAAAATTCTAAATGTAGCTTTTAGGAAATCATGAAATTCCTTTTATCTTTGTCTTCATTCCTCAAGTCAAAGTCTACTGTACCAGAGACTCCCATACAGGACTGGTTCAGAGCAGCAGATCCCACTGCTTGGTTCTTAATGTTTTATCTTTTAAACATCACTAAGGTAATTCTAGTACAACAGAGATAACCACACAGGTATCCCAGAAAGAAATGCGATACAAGGAGACCTCAGAAACTAAAAGGAACTCTACAAAGACTGCACCTTACCCACCACACTTCAGCCCAAGAGCCAGCAAAGCTGATTTCAACCTGTCCAGTCCCAAGGAGGCCAATTCCTGTTCAATTAAATAAACCACTGTAAGAGACAAGCTGTTCAACACATACAATATGGATATAGTCCACTTTAGCTTATTAATGAAGAAAAAACCCTGATGAACAGTATTCAAGAAAGGACTGTCAACAGTGTACCCCTCCTCCCTGAAAAATGAGGAATGTGACAAATCTAACCAGGTCTCTCAAGTTACATCCCTCAATGGGAGAAATTACACCATCAGCACCATTGAAGTTTTACGCAGAAAGCACAGAGACAGGGACGAAAACACAGCACTAAAATTACACAAAAAACCCAAACGACTGAACTTCCACCTGCTCAAAATGTGGCAGTAAGTGCACAGCACTGGAAACATACCTCCCAGGAGGAAAAGGCCGAGAGGTCCAGGTGGGCACCAGCATGGGTGAGGGCACTACTGGTCTCTTTCTGCCAAAAAAACCACATGCAAGAGCTGCATGACATACTACAACACTTCTGGCCATAGAACATTTCCTCAAGAAAAGCAGTTCATTTCACAGAGAAAAACCCTCTTACTAACTAAAAATGGAACAATAATAAAGATGCGAAATAAGCCAACCTGAAGCAATGCTCGTTTTAAACCAGTTATGCTGGGTTTTAAAATAAGGTCAGTATCACCCTGCACCCTGGTGACACAGAGCTGCAGAGGGCAGCATTGCTGTCATGATCAGCAATGACTACACAAATGACTCACACAACCCCCTCACAAACACAGGAACATCACTCAGGCTCAGGCTGCTCACCGGCCAGCCTGGGAATGTGCCGTTCTCCCACTTCTTCTCAAACTCCGTCTGAATTTTCCCAAAAAGTTCATTCTGGTCCAGTAACGGTTTCACTCGATCTGTGTAATCCTGCAGGTACTCAAGGAGCATTTCAAGATACCTGGCAGGGGAATCATGAGCACAGGTAATTCACTATCACTCTCTAACCACATCTTTGGACAGTCACTACCCTCCAGTACTGCAGAGGGACGTGACCAAGGTCAGGCCAGTTTTTCCCACACAGGATTTCTTGACATAGCTGTTCCAAAGGTACATTAAAGCTCTTCCTCAGAGCCGAATGTGGCTCTCCACATCTATGCTGCACTGCAAGTTTTCTTGGGGCTCAGACACACAACTGAGCTCAGGCATCCAAATTATGTGAGTTAAGTCTAGCTGTTAATTATAATTTTAGCAGCTGAACACTTCAGAAGCAAATTCCTTCTCACGAAGTGCCACGAAGGAAGCAGGCAGGCAAAGAGGCTCACCTCTTATATTCAGCATTTTTTCTCTCCTTGGGAATATCGAAGAGTTGGTCAAATGTGGATAAGTAAGTGATATAATCCAATTTCTAAGAACAGAAAGTCTGAGTCAGAGTTCACACACAGCCAAATTAACATCCAGTTCCCAGAAAAGAGAAGCCCCAGCCTGTGCAGGGCCTGGGGATCCCTGGGCCCTGATGTAGCAAGTACTGGAGGTGCTCATATACAGCAGCCACTCACCTCTGACGATTTCAGGTTAATGTACTTGAGGTAACAATCATGCAGATCCAAGTATCGTCCATACCCTTCCTCATCTGTGAACTCCACCAGATCTGTAGGAAAGATCATGAAAAGCTTTATTATGAGCTTAATATTCCCTACTTATTATACAACTGTTTTTGAACTGGAAAAGGATTAGCTGTGAAGTCATTTATTCTTAAGGAAGGTGCTACAATGCCTTCGACACTGATTGAACAGCCTCAAACACTGCTCTGTGCAAGCACCACAACATTCCTCAGGAACAGCAGCCTCACTGGGGAACATTCCAGGGACTGCAGTTCAGAAGAATTTAGATGACAGAAGAATTTTCAGAATTCATTTAGTAAAAGGGAGGTGGATCCCTGAAACATGCAAACCAAATCAAACAACCTAATAAATAATGCCAGAGCCCAAGCAAACTACAAACTTACTCTGAGCTTCTTCACTTGGGTTGTCTCTGGCCTTCAGCAGCTCCTCAAACTCCACTGACATAGGAACACAGATCTGCATGGGCAGATACAAGCCACACAGTGATTTACTTCAGCTCCTGTCCCAGAATAACTAATACAAAATGACACGAGGTGGTAAATAATGAAACTGCAAACAGAAAAGAGACTCAAAGCTTTGTCAACTTTCTTTCTGCACAAACGCACAAACGCTTTAGCCAACATGAGAAAGGTGAGACCTGACCCCAGCTCAGCTGAACATTCCCTTGCAGGGAACAGGGTGAGTGTCCTGCACTGCTCCTTCGCATGCTGCCTGACCCTGAGGACCTGTGCTCAAGTGACTGCTGAGTGTTCTCAGTACTTGTGTGTTAAGGCATTTAAACTGGGGAAACAAAAGCTCTGTTTCCTGTAGGAATGAGATCCAACAGAGCACATCTCACCTGTTCCTAAGGAACAGGTCACTACTCACCTCATTTGGGTGCTTCCGGTGAAATTCCTTAATTTGCTTCAGCCTGTTGTAAAACTCCGCAAATTCATTTGGCCCAGAAATGGCACTTAGTTCTTCCTTACGTAGGCTACGAGTTTATGGACAGCAGCAGATTATGAAGAGAAGGGAAAACAAGGTGACACTGACATAGCCTTAGTCCAGATCTGTGCTGCAGTGTCTGACTGCAAACCTCCGAGTCATGGGGAACCTCCCAGCCCACCTGGCTCAGGGGTTCAGGCCCTCCCCACGACGCGAACCACATGCATAACAAAACGGGTCCATCCAAGACGGACGATTCCCATGTGCACTCGGGTCCTGCCCTGCATTTAGTCGCTACATCTCGATTCGCGTGTTATTCTTGAGACATTTACGTTGACTTAAAACAGCCCCAAGTTCCTCACCAGCAGGACACGCTCAGGTACGCGAGGGCCCCGGGCACACTCACCCGTCCTTGTCGTCGTACAAGTCCCGCAGGTTGCCGCTCACTTCCATGTACCTCTGCGGAACAAAAGAAAGGCCCGAGCGCCGCAGAGCCCGTTACCGGGACGGGCCCCGTTAGCTCCTGGGAGCCCGGCCCGCCCCGGCCCCGGCCCCGGCCCCGGCCCCGGCCCCGGCGTACTCACGTCCTGCATGGCCCGGGTCCGGTGGTCTGAGTTGATCTGGTCGCGGAGCTGCGGGGAGAGGCGAGGGGGTGAGCACGGGCCCGGAAGGCGGCCTCCCCCACCCCCA
>VZRR01008876.1:117547-146112 GCA_013398015.1 Oreocharis arfaki
ACCATTACGTCCATGAGCCGCTCCCGCTCCTCGTGGTACCGCCGCTGCTGCTCCAGGATCGTCTCCATGCCGCGCCAGCCCCGCGCACCACTTCCACTACCGCCGGAAGGCCCCAGCACAGCCCGAGTGTGTTCGCGGGAAAGGTCCGGACCCGCCCGCGCCCCGCGCGGAAGTTCCGGTGCAGTGCGCGGTGTGCCGGGGCGGCCGGCAGGAGGCGGCTGCGGCGCGGCCCGGCCCGGCCCCTTCAGCGGCCGCTGCGGCGCGGCCTCGTCTGGCACCGCCGCGCGCGGGGCCGCGTCCGAGCGCGGGGCCGTGTCCGAGCGAAGTGCTTGGTGGCACTGAGTGGCCCGAGATGCCGGTTTGGATTTGGGGCCAGGGCTGCCCCAGCCTGGAGGCACAACGGCCTCTCTGGGGCTGCCCGGCGGCAGCAGCGTTACGCGGTGCCGAAGTGGGACGTGCCGTGTGGGACGCGCCCGCAGCTCCTCCGGTCCGGTGCCTCCATGCGGCGGCAGCTCAGACTTTGCTTTCAGCAATACAGGTGCGCCCGAGCTACACCATCGCGGTGCGAGTCCTCCCAGAGACACCCCGGCTGCAACATTCCACTTGGGTGTCAACTGCTTTCTTCAGATCCACCCTAAATCCAAGGACGGATCATACCCGTGCCTTGCCCCCACATTGCCAAATGCAAAGCTGTAATTAAATTTTAACTCGCTAATAAATTATTCGTATTTTTCTGCCATACATGATAAATTACTCTAAGCCAAAAGCAAGAAGAAAATTTGTCTTAATTATTGGCAAAGATGATCTTTCACTGAGGAGAGGATGATGCTGCAGGTAAGAATACTGTCTTTAAGTACTCCCTTGCACTATCTATAGGCTGCCCCAAAGTACATCACCTTTCTTCACGAATGCCTGTCTAAAAATAAAAATAGAGAGAAGATTCTGAACTTAGTGTTCTTCCATTTCTCTTTGCATGAAACTTCATCTCTGGAAAGGGAAGGAGTTGAAATCCAACAATGTCCAATCCAGCCACATGGCCTCCTTATTTTGGGCTGCTGGCATCAGGAGGATCGAAGTGGATGGGACAAGACCAGCCCTTTCGTGACCTTCCTCCTCCTCACCCCACAAATGGCAGTGCACATGGGAGGAGGTGGGAGAAAGTGGGAGAAGGTTGGTCCAAGAGATCCCGTTTCATTCCAGGGCAGCAGCGCAGCCTGTCAGGGGCTGGGAGCTGAAATTCATAGAATCACAGAATATCCTGAACTGGAAGGGACCCATGAGGATCATCAAAGTCCAGCTCCTGGCCCTGCACAGGACTCCCCAGTCAGTGGCTTGGACCTGGTCTGCCCATCAGGGCTGCAAATGCTGTCCCTGATCCACAGTGGTGCAGGAGAGCACAGCTTGGGCAGATTTTGGTCAACTTGGTCCCTGCAGTGCTGCCTCATGTCCTCAGCAGCTTCCCCACTCTCACCTCACCAGTGCAACAGCCCAGGCCTGACCCCCCTCACACTGCTCCTTGTGCTTAATAAAATTTTCATGACTGTTTCAGACCCACACTCCAGAGTCTTGGGGGATGTTTGTGCATGACATCACCCTCCCCCTCCTGTAAATCATGCACTGGGCCATGTACAGCCATGACCCGTTCATGACAGGGATAAAATCCAGATGTTCCAGTGCTACGTGCAGCTGGGTCATTTCCTTTTTTGGCTAAAAACGTGAGGCTCTGGAGGCTGACTGAAAGAGGAGCCTGGGGGCCCTTTGTACAGAAACCTTTTGCGGTTAATCCCTGGATGTAGCACTGCAGAAAGCCTGGGTTGTGGTGCTGCCGCTGGAGGACAGGCTCAGCTGGGAACCTCTGGGCTGGAGCCGCTCACTCACCCTCCAAGGCCCAGCACTGCATCAGAGCCCAGCACAGGTCACAGGGCAGCAACAGCAACAAAAATGGTGTTAGAACTCCATCAGCCACCAGAGCAGGAGCCTTTGAAGCAGCCAGGAATGTGCACACACCGAGCCAGTGCCATGGTCCTATACAGAGGCACCCTGTGGGCTGTGCCTATCCTGCCACTGGACCAGCACCCACGGGAGCCCAGCCACTGTGCTGGGGGGGGGGGAGGGGGAGGGCAGAGCGGGCCACTGGAGCTGGAGCAGGCAAGTCCAGAGAAAGTCATGGCAGCTGTCAGTAAATGTAAAGGATCTGTGGAAAACAGTTTCATATGTTAGGGAATAAATGGCTCCCTGGCTGATAAACAAGAGTAATGAGCATCCAGCACTTCAGGGAAGGCTGCCAAGAGGAACCACGGATGCCCTGGCTGGAGGCTACAGCAATATCTACCTGAGCCCCCTTGGAATGTCATGGCATGGCCAGGCAGTGCACACTGCAGGGCAGGGAGGCTGGTCTGCACAGCAGGAACGGTTCAGTACTGCAGCGATCCGGACAGTCCCACAGCCAGCCTGGAAGCATGGAGAGGTGCCCACTCAGGACCGGCACCCTGAGTCCTGCTGGGGCCTGTCCTGCAAAACTGCCTGCCTGTACAGACAGCAGGCATGGATAGATGGGCATCCCCAGCCCCAGGAACCCACTGCAGCCACCCATCAGGGAGGGAGATGCCGTTCCTCTGCCACAACCACAGGACTGGCACAGCTGATGCTGGGCTGTGGTTTGGGAAAGCAGGCATGAGCACTGCAGAGGTTGGCTGTCCCCAGAATGAGATTAGGGGCGAGACAAGGTTGAGCAGAGCCCAGCACCAACTCAGTGCTCTTCCCTGTGCCTGCTGTTCAAGAGACATAGAAAAGCAAGTGTCACGAAAATGGTTTATTGTAAAGCAGTAAGAAATACAGAGGGCGCTGAGGTTTAGGACAATTCCTTCTGGAAATGGCTCCAAGCTCCTCGTAATAGCAAACACACAAACTCTGATTTGTTGTCATCAAAGCTTCCAAACAGGGATTCAACAAGGATCTGAAAACAGAGTAATAACACTTCAACATGCATAACATTTTCTGTTCCTAAGTGAAGCCTGGGCGGGGGGCTAGCCCCTTCATCCTGTTGTTGTGTACAAAATGATGGATATTCATGACAAATGAGTACAAAAGGGAAAAAACCCACAAGAACAGGTTTTCAGAAAAGCATGTGGCTGACTAAGCAGGAAAGCAGGCTTGGCAAAAGTGCCCCAGCGAGACAGAAGCAGAAGGATGTAGAGACAAGGCAGGCATGAGTGTCCCACTGCAGAGGGGTCTTAGCCCAGGGCCAGCTCAGCCATTGGGCAAGGACTGGTCAAGGCCTCATGTGAGTCTGGGATGGCTCAAGATACCCTATTTTGCAGTTAGGGCCAAGTGGGACCTGGGCAATGCAAAGTCCCCCCCACAGGTGCCACCTTTGCTTTGGTTCTTGTTTGCGACAGAGTGAAGGATGAGTGTAGCTGGAGGGAACCACGACTCCCTGCCCACCACTGAGGGACACAGGAAGCCCTGGAGGAGCAGGTTGTGGACATCCTGCTGCCCCCTCAGCTGCTCTCCATGCTGTGCTCCTGCAGACCCTCCCAGCAGCTACCAATTGCAGGCACAGTACATGGGCAGTGCTCCTTTCCCCAAATTAATGGAGATCTCTGGTGTTTCCAGTGCTGCTGGCAGCTAGGCTCTGTATAACAGTGCCCGTCCCATGGATCCTCATGAGAGAGATGGAGCAGCAACAAAGCCCTGAGTGCTTTCAGCCTTCAGCATGCCCTTCTCTAGGGCTCAGCCAGATGCATCTGAGCATCAGCAGGCCAACACTCCCAGCTCCAGCTCAGCCACCCCAGCCATGGGAGGTCATGGCACAGGTGGACGGGAACAGGGTAGGTGTGGGTGGGCAGAATCCCCCATACCTATAACTGACTTAAACTCCTCATTCACAGCTAAGAGAGCACCTCCATGGGGGTGCTGAGCAAAGGGTCTGGCCTGCAAAGAGTGAGGTGCTATAGAGTTCCAGAGGTGGATCCCATCTGACAGGATGTATGCTCTTCTGGCTACACTCCAGCCTGGTGTCCCCAAACCTCCAGAACAGAAGAGAGTGCCCTTCATGCCTGGGCCAGCTGTGCACATGGGAAGGCTGTGCAAAGCCAGCTGCAACACAGGCCACCACAGCTAAGCTGCATGGCCCTGAGCCATTGCCTTGTGTCACATAGAGCAAGGGAAGCACATAGAGAAAAAAGAGAAGTCAGCACTGTGCTGAGGAGTGAATACATGCTGCCAGTGTGCAGATCCAGCAGCCCAGTGCTGAAGCCACTCCTGCCCTTTGCTCAGCTGGGGCCCTGGGCTGGTGCCTGGTTAGACTGGAAGCAAAAAGAAAGAGTAAATAATGGGGGGTCTTGAAGCTCCTTTTTCAGCTTTATTTAGCTTTGACTGCTCAGAACCATAGCACAGCGTATTCTAGCCTTCAGGGAGGGGGCACAGGAACCCCCTGAACACACCGCGGTTCGGGGTCAGCCCCCATCTCCTGTGCCTTGTGTTCAGCCCCTGAAATGCTGCTGGGGAATCTGACACAAAGGCCCTGAAGAACAGAGGAAGCCCCTGCCCCGCAGTGTCCTCGGGGGCTCATAGGTCACTGCTGCAGTCGCGGCACAGGATCTCGTCGTTGTCAGGGATGAAGCCTTTCCCCACCAGCGAAGTGCTGCAGCGGGCGCAGTTGAAGCAGTTGTGGTGCCAGTGACGGTCCTCAAAGGAGACGTATTTGCCGCCGCCAAAGCCTGTGGGAGGGACAGAGGGCAATGTCAGAGTCTCGTGGGAAACTGGGCTGAGCTTCCTGCAGAGACCGAGCCCCGGCCTGCTCATCTTCAGGTCAGGTCTTCACACATGGCACTGGTGGTGGCACCCAAAACACCCCCCAGGATCAAATACATCTGAAATGCGAATCTCCACTCTCATGGGGGAAAAGCACTAAAATTGCTTCAGAGCAGACTTTGCAGGGTTGACATATTTGCACCAGAATCATGATTTTCTCCCCTGGGAGGAGCAGGGAGAGGAGCTGCACCATCACAGTGGATGAAGGCAGACAGAAATACTGGAATCCCGAGAAGAGCCATTCTGCCACCAGCTCAGGCCCAGGCTCCTGCAGAGGCTCCAGAGTTTCCTTTCTCTGCTGGCAGTTGTTGGACTGGTGAGCTGTGACCCTCTTCTCCCCAGGACTGAAACAAACTGATAAGGACCAGAGGGGAAGTGGGTGCCTGGGAGCTGTCCTCAGCCAGAATCATCCTCTGAGTCGCCAGCTGATTCAGGGCTTCTCCTGCCTTTCCAGCAACAAGAACCTGGGAGTTGCAAGGGGGAGAGTCAAGTGGGGGAGGGCAGGAAGGAAGCCAGACTCTCTTAGGGGTTTCTGCAGAAGAGGATCCCTTACTTCCCCTGCCTTAGGCAGGTACAGCAGATCCAGACTCCC
Organism: Oreocharis arfaki; assembly: GCA_013398015.1. Lineage (NCBI taxonomy): Eukaryota > Metazoa > Chordata > Aves > Passeriformes > Paramythiidae > Oreocharis > Oreocharis arfaki. Next base: position 122,955 of record VZRR01008876.1, read on the forward strand.
CTGCACCAGGTGCTGCTCCAGGCTTTCCCTATCTGTGAACAACCTTTTCACAGGACATGACAATCAATATCAAAAAAGGCAAGCTAGAGACATGAGATCATGCTTTGAGGGGTCACTTTGGAGCCTTTACCTGTGGGTAGAGGGAATTCCTCCCACAGGACACAGTTCACCACTTTGAAAGATGCAGAGAAAGGGACAGAAGTAGCCCCAGGACTGTTGCATCAAAGAGCTCCTCCCTCATGGGGTTCCTCGGAGAGCTGTTCTGCTCACCTGTGATGGGCTTTGTGCAGGCACTGCACTTCTTGGCATAGAGGTTTCCAAAACACTTGATGCAGTACGGGTTGTCGTCCTGGGAGGTGAACTGCTGCCCAGCCAAGGGGGTCTTGCAGCCCGTGCAGACAAAGCACTCCTTGTGCCAGGGCTCATCCCGGTAGGTCACTCCTCCCTTGGTGAGGGTCTGCAGGAAGAGAGCATATGCTGGTGACACACAGGCAAACGGAAACAGCCCAGCCGGGGTGCTGGCACCTGAACCCTCCTTTGATAGGGCTCAGGCAGGAGCAGGGAGTTCCCTATCCCTTGATCAGAGCTGGGGGCTCTAGGCTGTCAGGCCACACATACCTTTTTGCATCGAGTGCAGCGAGGAGCGAACTTGCTCTCGTAACAGGGGACACAGTAATAATCCTTCTTGTCTGGGATGAAGGACCGTGATCCAATGGGCTGCTGGCAGCTGCTGCATATGAAGCAATGCTCATGCCAGGTCTGTCCATTGTACTCCAGCTTACGGGAGCCTGCAAAGAGAGCCCTGCAGTGACAGAAGGGAGCAGCACACGTGCACACAGGGAAGTGAGGGGCTAGGCAGAATGAGCTGTGGTCCTGCACACCTGGCTCTATGCTTCCCCTCCCCATGGCAGTTCAAGACCATGGGCAGCTGGAGAGGGGGTGTCAGGCCCATACCACAGCCACAAGGGGAGGGCTGCAGGAACATGTCCCCAGCACTGGCACACAGGCCATGGCAGACATGCCTGACGGCAGAGATGCCTGACGTAACCTACATCTGAAGATGGTGCCAAAATAGCCAAGCAAAGACACACACACCTTTGCCTCAGGCTGTCTCCAGAGACACACATCCTCATTCTGTCTCTTCTTGTTAGCACACAGCAGAAAATGCCCAGGAAACCCTTTGTTATCTCCACCCTCATTCACTTCCCCATGAAAAAGGGGAACAGATAGAGGGGGCTGCTCTGGTGATCACAGCTTGGGATCATGCTGTCTTGCTGGACAAGCAAAGGACCCAGCCCTCTCCAGGCAGTGACAGGAGGGCAAGAGAACAGAGATCCAACTCTCTTCCATGCTGCTCTCATGCTGGACCTGCAGTCCAAATTGACACCAAGAGACCAGGAACAAACTGCAGTGCTCAAGTCCGCCTACTCCTACCTGGCATGACGGTCTTCTCACAGGCAATACATTTGGAGGAGAACTCGCTGCAGTAGCAGTCGTTGCACAGCAGCTCCTCGCCCTGGCAGGTGAACGGCTCATCAGCCAGAGAGCGGTCACAGCGGAAGCAACGGAAGCAATGCTCATGGTAATGGCGATCCTCGTAGTACAGCTCCTGGGAGTACAGCCAGGATGAGGAGGGGACCAATGGCCCTGGGAACTGACCTGCTTGTCTGCAGAGCCCCTACTCACCCTGCAGTCATGGCCGATCAGCTCCTTGCACTCGTTGCAGGTGTTGGCGAAGTGTGCATCGTAGCAGGGGATGCAGTATGGGCCATTGTCCATCTGGATGTACTTGCGCCCATATAAGGACTCCTTGCAGTTGTCACAGTCAAAGCACTCTGTCATGGTGCAGGTCTGAGGCCCTCCTTCACCTGCTGAGATCAGGGCAGGTGTGAGTCGGTATCAGCTCACGCTGTCCGAGATGTCCCTTGTGCAACCCTGCCACTTCCAGAGGCCAAGGACCAGAATCCCTGCACTGAGCCAATGGCTGCTGTCAGCACAGGGGACAGACCCACGCTGTGCTCCAGCTCTGGGGCTGCATGCACTTCCCAAAGCGCCTGCAGACATCAAGGCCTGTAATGAACCTTGCTTCAGGCTTATACTCCAGTTCACAGCTGGACTACTTTGGCACCCCTCAGAAAACCTGGACATATCAGAACGCAGCTAAGCCCCTCACTCTTTGCTGCCTTCATGGGAAGTGGAGTGTAAATAAGGACCAAAAAGGAGAAACTTCCTGCATGAAAAGCTTTGGTTTGGCTCTAAAACCATGCACATGCCATGTGGTTGTGTGTCCACTGTGACGCCTGAGAGCCAGGCACCCTAAGAGATCTGTCTGCCCAGCTGCCTTTCAGAGACCCACGCTCAGTCCTTGGCATGGTCCATAGCAGGATTCCTTCTGATGGCTGAAAGCTCTGCCTTAGGGGCTGCTAGCAGCTCAAACCCTGGAACTTCTCCAGAGGTTTAAAGTAGCTGCTCCATAGGGAAGCAGGAATCGGGCATTCTGCACTGTGCCTTGGCTGTGGAGCCGTGTCCCAGCAAACTGTTCTGCATGTGTTGCTTCAACTACAAACACTCTCCAGGGAGAAGCTATAGGGGCAGGTGGGTGTTCCACAAGCACGTGTTGGGGCTTGACATGAAGGAGACCTGACATCTCTCCTTGCCCCTTATCTCCCTCACAGACAACAAGTTTGTGGAACTATTTTGCTTTCTTTGGAGCACTAACTCCAGAACAAAAGTATCTTCCTCCTGTTTAGTTTAGCATCTTATTCCTAAACACAGATTTTTCCACTGGCAAAATCACACCTTTCTTTAACCCAGGTTGCTGTCAAGTGTAGACGAGCCCACTGAGTTACATCGGAGCTGTCAGCTGCAGAGCACCCCCACTGCGGTGTTCTACACGAACCCACTCACTTCAGTAAGAGCAATTACAGCTCAATCTGCTGGTAAGCATCTAATGGTCAGGGAGCTCCCTACCAGCCCCTGCACCCCCTCCCCACAGCCGGCTGTAGGTTGGGAGGCAGCCTCCAGGGCAGGAGCTGGTCCAGACAGCTCTGACTCACAGCCGAGAGCTCCCCAGGGCTATTCTTGGCCAAGCCACACAGCTCCCAGCTGTTGTCAAGCCTGGTATGTGTGGATAGGACTGGTGGAGAATAAATCCAGTGTTCCCACATGGCTACGTGACCAACTGAGGGGGAACAAAGTCCCTTTTCAGACACTCGTTACCAGCTGCCACCCAGGCCACTGCCCGCTCCATGCCCTCCAGCATGGCAGGCCAGCGTGCGTGGCTGCGGCCATGGGAGCAGCTCCACAGCATGTCCCTGCGAGCAACATGGGCTGGGGCCAATGCTCCACCAAGCCTCCCCCAAAGCTCCAACCAGCAGCTCTGTGTGCTGCCTGCAGAACAAGGCAATGCCCAGTCTGTTACTGGATGCAAGGCAGGCACATGGTGATTTGCTGCAAGTTGTTCAACTGGACCTGCCCCAGTTTTGCTCCAGCTTGTGCTGGCTCCCCCAGTGTTCCTCCACTCTGGGGCACCCCAAGGTGCTCCCGTGACTGGGCAGCAGCTCCCCTGACCCCCCCACAGCTCCTGGCTGCTTCTCACCCACTTCTGCCTTCTCTGCCACCCCACTTGCCTTCACTCCCTGAAGCTACCTGGGACCTTTCTCTCTGGCAAAAAATTAAATGAAATTTCCAACTCTCCTCCCCCTCCTCCCAGCCTTGGTGAAGGGAACTTTCCAAGGTGTGTCTGTAATAAAAGGACCTCTAATGAGCACTCCTGGCCTGGGAGCTAAGGCACTGCCAGAGCAGGGAAGTTCCACGTTTCTCAATGGGCTGCACTTCAGCTCTGTGGTCCAGTAATACAGGCTCAGAGGAGATCAGAAAACACAAAGGAAGAAAAAACGACCTGAATGAAGAAGGCTGGGGTTTTAAGAGTGATAAGGAATAAGCCTCCTGAGCACCACTACCCTTACCCTAATCCTGTCAGAAGAGGAAGTGAAAAATGAACCCTCCAGGAATGATATACCAAGGAGGACGACCCTAAAGCGGTGGGCCAGGCTTGCCTCCACTTTGAGTATTTTCTTCCTAAAGTCTCTGTATGCCTGCTGCACACTGCAAGCTGAGTGCTGCTCCTCAGGCTGTGGGTGCAGGAGAGCCAGGCCCAGGAGCCTCACGTGGCCAAGGCTGCAGTCAGCACACAGGGGAGCAGACTTTGCACTGCCTTTTCAACAGAACAAGAACAGGCCCAGGAAGTTTGCTCAGGGTTATTTGTGTTAGATAAGCTGTTTGCTCCCTTTGTTCTGATCTCACATGCAGAGCTGGGCAGGGGTGTCAAACTCTAGGTAGCACCAAAGCAAACGCAGCATCTTCGTCCCTGAGATGTGGCATTGTGAGACCAAGGACACCAGGAAGAGGAAGGTGGGACAAAAGAAATGGAGTAAAATAGTAGAAAAGCCCACCATTCTTACTGTGACTGTAATGATGAACCTGGAAATTGCCTTTCTCATGAAGGAAAGAGGTAGAGTTTTAAAATGCATTAAAAACTCCTTTAATCAAAGGTCAGATATAGAAGGTACAATATAGGCCATCGCTCTTGTGCTAATGAGCATGTGCTCATCCTTTGCAGTCTGCACCACCCTGTAAACATCAGCTGTGTGTTGGGTGTGCTGGGCTGATGTCAGGAACACCCTCAAATGCTAACCAAGGTGTTGCCCTGTAATGATGGCATTGCAGTTGCAAATAGTGTTTGCCCATTGCCAGATGGCTCTGGTCCGGAGGGATGGGGCTTGCTGAAGCAGGTCCCTTGTACAGGGTGATGGTGGAGCTGGATGTGGGATATTGCTCAGCTGTCTAGATAAAATTGGAGGGCAAAAATAAACACAGATATATGCCTGCCAGCTGCCTACTCTTTCCCTCTGACAGATGTAGTTGTGCTCATGGAGCAAAGAAAATTCAGTTTCTCTCCTGTGCCCATGAAAAAACAGCTTAAGGAAGGAGAGCTCCACTCACAAACAACATTCAAAGTACTCCAGGGTGCAAATCTGATCAGTCTGGAGCAGAGCTCAGAATAGCCCCACATATGGGAAAGGTCAGCAATTTGTCAAGGACACACAGCAAAGTCCACTTTCTAATTAGAGAGTAACATGCACCCAACACCACCCTGGTGTCATTGTCCGAAGCTGATGGCTTAGCAACAGCCCCAGGAGATCCTTACGTTAATTTTAGTGCCAATAAACCAGGGATTTGTTATGCAAAGGAGGCAATACAGACAGACCAGGGCCTGATCCACACAATCACTGAAGAGTTTAACTGGCCTTTTGAGATGGTTCCTCCTACAATGAACTCCTTTGGTTCAGAGTCTTGAGTGTGTGGCGAACCTGTAACCCCATGTAACTTCACACCAGTTTCTTGTTTGTTGTCAGGTCACAACCAGCTGCTCCACAGAGTCATCCTAGAGTAAGTAACCCACGGGGCTATTCCTAGGGAAACACTTCATCTTTCCAGGATACAGGAAGAGACCTGCTTTTGACTGTCTGTCAGGTCCCTGCCTATTCTCACACCCCTGCCCCCCCACCCCCACCCCGGGGCTGCCTGAGCATAAATATAAGCAGTTGCAGTTTACACCTAAATAGACACGTAGAAGAGAAAGTACGACCTCACTGGGGCAGGCAAGTATTCCCCATGTAAGGATGAAACCATCCAGGGACATGGCTTTGAAAGATGGGCCTCAAAGCACTCCAAGGTCAGCAGGGGGGAAGAACGCTTTTTGTTCCTGCTAGCTTTCCAGAACCATTATGGGTCCTGGAATCTGCATGAAATTGTTTCTGCCTGCTGCCAACCCTAAAAGGCAAACCAGCTGCTTGCTCTGAGGAGCAGCTCCAGCCCCTCCGTCATGATGGGAGTGCTTTCATTCCATGTTTCCTGACACCACTTCCGTGGATCTGCGCAGGGTCACTGTGCACCCTAGCCCCAGGCTGGCCCTGCCAGCCCAGGTTCTTGAGGGGTGGGGGGCCAGCTCCCTGGGGTGCTGTGGGGTGGGGGTTCCTCCATACTTCCTCATGCTGCTGCCTACCTGCACCCTGTCACTCTGCTCCCAAACCCAACAGCATGGCTGCAGACCTGGTGCAGCAGGAAGAGCATCCCTGGGGCTGTTAGAGGAGAGCTTGAGGCAGCTGGGTAGAGGTCCCACTGCTCCTTCAGGGTGACCCAGCCTGCATGGGGCACCCTTGAGAGCTGTGTTGCATCAGGCCTCCACCCGCGTGCTTGCAGCACCAGTGAGTCACTTCCTGCCCTCAGCTCTCCCAGCCTCAGCCTTCCCTCGGACAGCTCTGAAATCTTAAGTAGGAAGGGGGGCTCCAGCATGGCAAGGAGTACATTCCTTGCAGGGACCATCAGGACAGCCACAGGCCTCACACGGCAGCTTTCCCATCACCAGCACAACCAGAGGATGCTGCAGGTCATTTCTCCAACACACAGGGAAAATTTGGTTCTCACAGTCAGCTGCAGAGGCAGGAGATAAGCAAATCAGCTGGGTGTACAGATCAGCAGATAAGCAGATCAGCCTCCCTGCACCACTGCGGTGTTGTGCTTATGCATGTCCATACACTGAGCTCTGCTGAGCAAGCTGTACCTCAACCTTTTCCCCAAGCATGGGCAGGACACCCTCCTGCCCAGAGCAGTCACGAGTTGCTCCACGCTCTGCAACAGATTGAGTAAAACAGCTGGCAGCATTGTAAAGAAACACCTTGCATTTCAAATAAAATAACTTGCTGCCAGCAAGGTAAGCAGCTTCCTGGAAATGCCCACAACTTTGTGAGGAAGAAGTAGCAGAATCTAAAGCATCTGACAAGCTACAAGATGAAAACTGTTGCATGATTTGAATACAGTCTTAGAATGACAAAATAAGGGTTTCCCATTGTTCAGAAGGGATCTCTGAGGTGCCCCATCCAAAGAACAAAGCCATATCACAGACTCCTCCAGACGGCTCTGCATATAGATAAAGGATAGTGCCAAAAACACACCTATCCCACAAATGTCTGATTGTACTCTTAAACAGAGTACAATCAGTAAGAAAACTGCACGTGCTTCCAGCCCCCAGCCTGCCCAGAGGTGCCTGCATTGAGCTGTTTGCACAGCCATCATGGAGACATCAGACCTGGTCCAAGGTGAACAAGGGCAAACTGCCACCACTGCTGCACTGGACTCATGAGGTACCAGCAGCACAGGCAGAGGCAGAAGAGACAATTCAGTCCTTACTCCGAACTTATTTTCTTTAAGGAAAGCTAATTCTACTAGGGTCTGAGAAAGAAGCTGAAGAGTCCCTACTATGCAACCACAAAATTAAAAACTCTGTCTAGGAAAAAAAGGAGGGAATGGTTTCAAAGCTAAAAATTTATTACTAAACATCTATAGGGGTTAACTAATTATTTTAGATTCTGAACAAAATCCTGGCCGTTCCAAGGTGTAGCTAACAGCAGTAGCTGTTAACAACAGTGTGTTCCCAAAACTGTTTGGGAACTGTTTGGCACTGTTTGCCACAGAGCAGGCAGCCTATGTCATTCTGCTGACATTAAACTGGAATGTTTGCTCAAGAGATCAACTGTTAATCTTATTCAAAATGAGCACAAAGTAAGCAAATTCTGTGCACTGAACAGGAAGTCAGGAATTGAAATAATTTGGGCAGTTTGGACCCATTACATTCCAAGAAACCATTAATTAATGGAGGAAGTCTGAGAGCAGAGGAGCAAGATAGGAACACATCAGAAACTTCTGCCCAGCTCAACATAGATCCTTCTGTCAGGCAATTAAGAAACCCATGGCTTAAAAACATGCCAGGAGAGATTCTGGCTTGTCTCTGAGGAGGCTTCAGAGAAAAGAGAGACAGGCTGGCCAAAACTCCATGACAGGTACTTTTCCTACCACATGCCAGTGACAAGCAGGGGATGCTGGCAGCCAGGCACAGCTACTACTGAGGCACGGGACTGGTTGAGGGCAGCAGCTGCACACATGGTCACGGTGGCCATAAGAGGAAGAAAGACGCTTCAGGGAAGCAAAGTTTCAGGGAATGTGACTGATCACAGGAGCTTCAGTGTGATTGGAGGAGTAAGAGCTGCAGTCCAGGGAAAGGACTGCTGTCAGTTCTTAAAAAGAAGCAAGGAACAGGCATGCAACTACTCTCAATAAGCCTGTTGTGAGCATGTTACAATCTAGCACCAAAAGTTTAATTTTGGACTGAATTGGTTTATGCCCATGTAACCCACAGCCATGTAAATGCCTCACTGATTATCCAATTTAACAATCTGAGGACTCCTGGCAATAGTGTTTTCAAAATCTCTTTGCCCCACAAAATAAAGGTCATATGCAGTACAACAGAATTCAAACATGAAAGCGTGACAGGAAATGACTAACTGCACACTGAGGCCAATGTACCTTCATCTTGGATCAGCTCAGCACACAAGAATCTTGCAACTCAAACAGACATCACAGCCTATATGCAGAAAAAATAATCTGACTGCTCTAGTTGCCAGTTCTTGGGGCCTATGTATCTCAGCGTAGATATTACTGCAAAATAATGTAATTCCACTCTATTTCCCTGAAATTCTCTCACAGCTGAATCCTTACGATGTAGTTTGCACTTTTCCTTCCCTTAGACACAGCTGCTTTTTAAATTGAGGATGAAGCCATTCTTATTTCTCAGTTGATACATAAGTTAGTGTTTCCAAAGCTTTTTGCAGTCCTTAAAAAAAGATACTTATGAGATTATACTTCTGTTTTGCCCAAAAAGGCAATCAAGGGACTGCCTCAAGCATCGGACACAGCCCTAGTGAATGTGTTTTGTGCTCTCGTGCTGAAAACCAACCTGTACAATTTGAGCCCAGTCCCCTATTCCTGGTCTTCCCAGCAAGCCTGAAAGCTCTTTTGCTGATTAAGGCTCTGCTCAGCTTCATGTTTCTTTTCAATAAACAAAGCAACTTTGACTTCCAGTAGCAGGAAAAGACACATACCCCAGACATGCTTTATTTAACGCATGCCTATTACTTAAAGGGCAAAGTGAATTTTTTCACCAAATTTGGTCAAAATACTCCCTCTTCCGATTTGATTCTTCATCTCCCAAACATAAGTATCTGCAGTTGGTTTCTTGCATACAAGCAGATCTATTGATGGAGAGAGGTAAGGTGCATCTGAGCCCTGGCTGTTTTGTGCCTTTTGGGGCTCTCTGAAACCTGCAGAGGGAAGAGAAAGCCAGGAACGTGACAGGAGACGCTGCAGTGACACTTGTGCACATCCTCTTTCCCACAGTCCGATCACTGAGGGCCTCTCCACCTGTGCTGGCTTTTTGCCCAAGGAATACGGACAGTCTCCCTATAAAGCGCTTTTTGCAGCTGCTGGTGTCCCTTGCAAGCAAAGGCAATGCCAGCCCTGCAACACGAAGCATGCGAGCAGCTTCTAAATCTGGGGGAAGACTGAATCCTGGCAAAGACAAATCGTCTCATGTTACCACCCCGGGAACGGCTTGACAGTTCTCCGAAACAAAAACTAGGATCATTTGTTGCCCAGGAGATGCTCTGTGTGCCAGCTGCAACCCTCCCGAAACACGGCAGTGCTCTCAAGGGCAGCACAGCTGAGAAAAGTGCAGAGCGGGGACAGATAGGATCCCTGAGAGGGGAAGAGAACATCTTCTAGTCACTGCCTTGCCAGCGTAGAAGTGAAACAAGTTCCCTTTTGTGGCTGAAGACTTCTCTGCGAGGTGATATGGTCAGCAGGTGTCTTAACTTTCACGATACAGAGCTGGTTATCTTCAAACCATTCTCACTGACGCCTTTCAAAATTACTCATTAGTACAGCAAAATTTAAATAATAGAAGCTATCAGTTGCAACTGTCACATATTTCACATGAAATCTCTACAAAATAACTCCTTGCAAGTACTAAAAAGAAATTCACGAGGTGCAAGATGTGCTCCTGTTTCTGTTGTGCAGAGTTAGTCTTTAGTGGCACCCATGAAAGGGAAAACTGTGCCACATCCAAAAGACTATGTGGAAACAGCTATTTTAAGGGACACAAATGCTCACAAAATATATGAATGCCTTTGTATCATGCAGCTACACATGGAGTTTCCAACCCCATGCCCCTGCCCACTGGACATGTCTATCTCAGAACTGGAGCTGCTGCTGGCAGGCAGCTCAGTAAACACATCGACTGACTGTGCCTAAAAACTCAGAAAGACAGGAAAAGTTGTTCCTTTACAGAAAAAAATTCCACATGAACAGAAAAGTAACAATATCAAGAGTCCCTGATCCAGGTCTGTAGCTCCTTTACAGAATCTCATTCTCTCATTCCAATCTGAGATTTACAAGGAAACCTACATGAAACACATCTGTCACAGGTTAAAAAGGATCAGAAAACCCAGAATTTTCACTAACAGTGGCTCCTCTCTCGGAAGCTTTCAGCTAAAGACCAAGAAGAGCTGCTGTCTCAGCCCTTGAAGCAGCAGATGTGAAGCAATGCCTGGTTTCTATGCTGCAGGGAAGGTGTTCCACACTCATTCATGCTGACCGAAGCAGCAGCAACCCGCACTCTGACTAGAGGGAAAAAGTTCCCAAAGCTGTTCATGTGCTCAGGCAGCCCGAGGATCAGGAGCTTCACTGCAACGAGACACCACCAATGCCAACAACCCCCCCTCTGCTCTCGAACTTATCAGAACAAAAGTGCTCCATTTACAAGCTGTTTGTCCCAAACTGGCAAACCCCGTAAATAAAAGCTCAGCCCAATTCTGTTACCTTGCATTGCTGAAAGCGATCGAGCAGCATGAACCCAGCTGTGCCAGGGTGCTCCTCTAGCCCCCCACCTCACGGTCAGCTACAGCAGGTGCCACCAGCCAGAGACTCTCAGAAGTAAATCATTACTTCACTAGCAAACACTCAAGTGCTTGTCCAGGAACAAAAGCAGTCACATCATAAACCAAGGGTGACATCAGCACAGGGATTGTATTTCCTACAGGGGTTTAAATGTCATTACTTGTGACTAGAAATCGGACACTTGCAATAAAAGTTACTCTAAATTTTCACAAGAGACATAATTCCAGTTTCGTGTAGACATATTTCACTTCCAAAGCCTTTCTGTTGCTCAATGTCATGATGGCAGAAAAAACACAAAAGAGAATAAACAAAATTCCTAACATAAAGTGAAAAACTCATGAATATCATTATTAGCCTGACTTATCAAGCCAGGTGCTAACAAGGTGAGCAGCAGAACTCTGGTTTGTCACTTGAAAAGGTCAGTGTGGCTCAAATAGTGTGATCCACTCAGGGCCCCTTTATTCAAGGTCTCTGCATTGTCCTCTTCCATTCTTATTTAAAGTTCTGCTCTACATCTTCTAAAATTAAAACGCAAAGCTATGAAGGACCTGAAAGTATTATTTCATCATCCTGTAGTTGGTACTGTTTCACACAGCATGAAGCACAACACAGTCTGTGCACCTTCACCAACCTCACATGCAGTTATGATTTCCCACACTCAGCTCTGGGCTGTCCAAAAGCAACATATCCAAGACTTCTGCAGATGCACATTGGGCCAGATTTAATCTTTCTGTGAGTTATATGGTGTTTGCATAGGGCTGAGAAATAGTAGAAATAAAACTTCTCTTGGCTGAGGTACACGCAACATGCTGTGCACTTTTTGCTTTTAATGACTCTTGGTGAGTACCACTACAGTCTACTTATTCCAGAATGTTCTGAGTTAGGCAAGAGCAATTTTCTTGATGTGAACTGTTCACTGAGTTAAAAGGAGCCACTGAAATGCCTTTAGATTTAATGCTGACTTTTCTTTTTGAAAATGTCCACATGCCAAGGAAAGAGGCAGATAAGGACACAAACTAAGGATTTACCTGGGGAGCAGTTTAGCTCCCTGACTCTCTACTGCCAATAACACAAACATATGTGATGATCCAATGCAAGATCATTAATGCAAAAGTCTTCAGTATCTACAGAGCTGACATCCCACACCTCTCATTGGATTTTGGCTTTCTCAATTCCCTAACAGCTGTCAGCAGCAAAAACATTATTTACCCTTGTAATACCTGCAGGTCAGGGAGTAATGTTATCTCCCTCCTGGCATTCGCACCTCAGAGGGTTCTGGCACAAGGCAAGGCCTGTCGAACTAAAAATGGAACCAAGATCCAAGTTCCATCTTTCTTCTCCTTGTGAGATGCAGCACATATTCCCGTCAGTGGAAACTGTGACACCCACTAACGCTTGTTACAGACCTGCATCTATTGCACAACCCTAACTCTGGGACAAGCCAGAGAAAAGGAAGGAGGAGACGGAAGAGAGAGATACCTGGTCTTTAAGGTCCCTTCCAACCCTGTAACAGACAGACACAGTGCTGTATTGTTACAAAGCACAGCTAATCCAGACTCCGGATCTCTCAACCACCACCATGCCTCTGCTAGCTGTTCTTGCTATTTAAACGTGCAGGTTTAGCAGTGAACAGGCTGAGCTGGCAGGCAGAACTGGAATAGGACAGCCTATAACCAGGAAGTTATGCAAAATGGGTGAGTTTTTCAAAAAGGAAAAAGCCATGTTTTCTTTAAATGAGGGTAGTGGAATCCCAAGGTGAGGTCAAAAGCCTGGCAAAAGTCAGGAGTTTAGGCTGGTACTGCAGGTCATGATGCTGACAAAAGCAGTCCTTGCACTCAGGGACAGCTTAGGACTCATGTTTTTTGTTGCTATTCTTTTTTTTGTTTTCTTCCCACCCTGAGCAATATCCAGGAACAGTGCCATCAGGTGTGGACCTCAGAGAGGAATTTTTGTCTTCAACCATGCTGAAGGTTAGGCCTTTCAAATACATATTTTACACGATTCCTTTTCTTTTGTGTCATTAGAAGAACTACAAAAAGATATTTTTTACAAGAAGTCTGAGTGTACACGCTGGTTGTGTACGATCTGCAGCCACACAGACCTGGACCACAACAGAAATTACCTCTGACAACATTCACATGAGGGAAATCTTGTGGGCTTGGATCATTCAAGAAATAAGGTTGCTTTACAGCTACAGGAACAACGCATGGTGAGAATTAGTTCTAAACAGGTACGATACAGGCCAAAAATCAATTGCTGATTGTTTTTACAATTGGTATTTTATATTAAAAAACCTTCTTAAAACATTAGGAAGCAGAACTGAGCCCAGAAAGGATTTTTATGGTTACACTGTAAACCTGAAAGCAGGGATCTAGAACAGAACTATATTACATCTCAAACCTTGATCCTGGGTTCTGCCTCAAACAGCTGGGATTATTTCTCCAGTTAAGCAAATTCCTGTTACTAAAACTCACTCTGATATTTAAATAAATTTGGAGAGGATGCGGAGTAGTCACTCTGCTTCACAGATAACAAGATCAGAACTGTATTATTTGATGGATTTCTAAGAGAACACTTCAAATTTGGGCAAACAAATTTAAAATATCAAGGTCATATTTACATTCCAGGGTAATAATGAAATACTTAATATCTGGTTCCACTGTTCTAGATTTTTCTGCACACCAAAATATTTAGTCATGTGAAAACCATCTGTAGCAGCTGGAAGACATTCATTTGGCCTGCCAGGATGAATTAGTTTAAAAATACGCAAATAAAGTATTCATTTTATTTTCAAAAAGCTGCTGCTCTTGGTTCTCTTAGGGTGCTGGTGATTAATGCTTATGGAAGGTTCTCAAAAAGAAGTATCAGATGCCAGTTTCACAAATATCTGTTAAGTAAAACAAGGCCTGTGTTTAGGTTAATGCTCTTCTGAACTAACCCAAGTCATTATTCACAGCAATATGAAAACCAGCTTGCAAACACTTCCATCCCTATTTTTAGTCTTTCTCCTATGTTCTCAAATCCACAATGCTGTAATCTGCTTTTAAAAATTGATGAAAAGAAATTTCTCTTCAGGACTGGGGTTCAGATCCCTGTGTTTAAGAATTACAAGACCTAAGTCTCCAAGCATGTCTTTTCTCTCCAAGAAGTTCCTGCATAATCTTTGTAGAGCTTTTCCAAGTCAAGTAAACAAGAGGCATAGCTGAAACTGTAAAAAGGGTTGAATTTGGCTTAGTATCCACAAGGATCACTTCTCTGGCTAACAGCTTGCAAAGGGTTATTTCTTGGCTCACCATTTTTGTTTTGCTGGAAGATGCTGAAGTTTTAGTGAAGTTTCTGCAGAGCATGTAACAGCATTCAACACTTGCTCAGCTAATGAGTTAAGTCATCGCAGCTCTCCAATGGCTTGAAGATTATGGGTATAGGAAAAGGGAATGCTCAGAGAAGGAACTTTTGAGCAGTCACCACCAAACTGCGGTTAAAACAGACACCAATAGCTCTGTTCAGCTCCCAAACCTCAGACAGTTTCCATTTTCTCAATAACAAAGCATTTTTGTGGAATGAGGTAACAGCCTCCATCTGCCAGGTCGACATCTCCACTAAGATTTCTCAAGAGTGTGGCTGATGAGGGCTGGCCAGCAGAGCTGGCATGGTGCGAGAGGCAGGAGAGTCCCTTTCGCGTGGGCAACACAGACACAAACTGCAGTGGGACAGATGTAGAGAGGAGCCTCTGTGGTACCATCACAAAAACTCTCCTGGGAGTTTGATGCACAAGCAGCCTGGAGCAAGCTCCACACACTGCATAGCTGAGGAGTCAGAAGGCCAAGAAAAGGGTTGAGACTTGTCACTATGGATGGCCGGGGACAGGCAGGAGGGAGCAGAATACAAATGGGTGCCACAGGTCCAATAGCCCATAGTGAGTGGGTCATGAGCACAGAGTGTGTGATTTAGAAGCGAACGTGAGTCTGCAGACACACACTGTGAGATGCACAGTGCAATGCAGACATCCTGCTCCCTGAGAACAGCACAGCCCGTGGGACTGGCCACTCAAGCTGCGATACACCCTCCCACACCTGAAATGCTAACTATCGGAGGCAGAGCGGTTACAGCCTCAGAACACAGCCTGGGAGAGGGTTTGGTTTTGTTCTTGCCTTGTTTCTTGAATCTGGCAGCCTATATTTTGATCTCTCCATTCCAGGGATGCTGAGCACCCAATCATTCTTTTGATTTCAGGCAAAGCCAGCTCAGTTCTTCTGAAAAGCAGACCTTCATTTAGAACCAGATGAAGATTCCAGCTCCTGTCAGGACCCCTTCATCTGACTCTTGCCTCCCTGTGAGTGGCCAGTTACTCAGCTCCCTTGCAATTTTGAGACTCTCAGCTGCAGGTTCAACACCCCCCACATCTGGTTCTCCCATCTAAAGCAAGGCAATTTTCCAGTTGGTTTTCTGATGGCCTTTGCATTCCTGTAACACTTCCTCCTAAAGTTTAGAAAACATTAACACTAACCTCCTCACTCTCTTGTGTAACTCCAGCTGTGTGCCCAGGTGATACCTGGTAAGTGTACCTGGTACCTTCCTTCCCAGCCAGGACAAAGCATTTCCCAAGCCCATTTTCTTCCTATGAAGAATGCTGCTGTCGAATCTCAAAAATCCACACTGCTAATACTAGCCTTCTACAAGGTCAGCCAAAGAAGACTGGGGAAAAGCTCAGGGATGAGCTTTGCTGGAGAAGGCTCCCTAGGGATTATCAGAATAGTACAGTCAAGCCCAGATGGCCACAATGTGCTGAGCACATTTCCCGCAAACACAGAGGCGAGGCAGAGGCCTTTGCAAATCAAAGTTCACCCTGATTTCTGCCATCTGCTAAACACTGAGGGCCAGGCTGAGGCCTTTGGGAAAGGTCAGGATAGTCTTACAGGCTCTCAAGATACTGCTTTTGTTCTCACTATTTGCTTCTCAATTCCTTCGTTAGAAGATACTAATCTCTCTGTAACGCAGTTACGTGGAGCCAAGACTTTGGATATTATTGCAAAACATATGCTTAAAAGAGACTGGAAATTATGTTGGCAGTGTTACAGAGGGGAGCAAAGCACAGCTTTGGGTCAAAACAAACAAAAAAATCTAAGCTAGTAAGCAATTCCCATGCGATAGTTTAGGAGAGCCAGCAAAAGCTTCTTCTAGAAAGCAAACAATACTGTGAGAACCAAGCTAACGAGAGCTGGCTCTTGGAATAATAAAACAGCTAGTAATGAGCCAGAGTATTGCCAACAGCACATATCCAAGAGAATCTTTCTGGGAAACCGACCCAAGCCATTACGCTGGAAAGCCCTGAGGGACTAGGGACCTTGAGGCTAAAAGCTGGCAAACTGCTTCATCAGTTAAGGTTGGTCTCAATGTTTTCTACTGTGTAAAAATAATCTGTTTTAGCCTACAGGTCTCTACAGAGCACCGGGTAAATTCAGGGTACTTCCGTTGGGAAGGGAAACGGAGCATCTGGCAGAGCCCTGCCCAACAGGATATTTTCAGGGGTTTCCCACCATCACTGACAGCCCTCCAGCCTAAAGCTGGCCAGCACAACTCAGGCCATTGGTTCTGCTGTATTCCCCACGCACCCCCAGGACCCCTTGGAGCTGCTGTACTGCACTGGGCACCACACACCGATTACTGGGGTGGGAACATCCCCCAAGCTGCTCTGGTCAATGTTACAACAACAACATGAAGAATGTGCCTCTGTAAAACCATCTTCTGGAGGCTCATTCACCCAAACTGGATGCAGTCAGTTTATATAGCTGTTTTCCAGACAGATCTTGTTTTCCAGAGAGATAAGGAAGAGACCTTGTTCTTCCTCTTTCAGAGATTAGTTCATACACCCACCAGGATCTAGGTGCTGATACAGAGTGGCAAAGGCAAGGTCTGTTTTTGCAGCCCACTTGTTCATTGCCAGTCCAGCTTCCAGCCACAGGACTGTACCAAAAGCACAAGACAATGAATGTGTGTTCCCGCCGGGTTTTCCGCATCGGCAGAGAAAATCCCTGCATTGGCAGGGGCTGTCAAGGTGCTGTCTAATGACTTTCTTTCTCTTCCAACTCTTCTGATTCACATTGCCATCTTCCTTGCAACTGACCTAAATAACGTGTTCAGGCAGCACTGGAAGTGTTGCCATCTCATACTGCAGTAACAGTGAGATCTTTGCATCTGGAAAGGGAATTTCTCAAGGAAGTCACACCACAGGTGGATTAACAGCGTCCTTCTCAAGAAAGGAACAGAAGCACCCTGTCTTATCACATCAGTGAGACTTCCTGGCTGCAGGAGAACAAAGGTTGCCCAGGAGCACAGAAAACACATACCACGTCTGCGCCCAAGTCCCAGCAGATCTGAACAATGTGGGCAGATTACTCAGTTGCCTCATTCCCAGGTGTGCTGTCAGCATGAACCATGACTGGCTTAGAATGAAAGAGGTAAAACTGTTCCTAGATGTGGACTTAGTCTGCATAATTTATGGTAATTATTGTTCAGTAGTCATTAATCCTTTAATGCCATATCACACTCTCAGCTCTCAGCTCTCTCTAACCTTTTCGTCACCACAGACCATTCCACTGCAGAAGGGGCTGAAAGACAGGGTGCAGAACCACACTGTCCTTCCAGAGCCAAAGGCCTCAGCAAGGGAAAAGCTAAGAAAGCCACTGTAGAAGGACTTCAGTAGGTCAGCCCTCTCCAGACGCACAGTGAGTATGTGTTCTGGTAACATTCAGGCACTTAAACCAGCTTTATTCCCAGACAATTACAGACCTCTCCAGCTCTTCACTGCAGCACCATCTGTAACTCAGGTGTCCAATAGCACTGCATCACAGGAATACAGGGGCAATCCCACCCCTCTCACTCCACAGTGATACTCTCCCAATCTCATTCTTCCCTTTACTGTAAGCTGGGGCACTTCCAAGAGCCACATAGATATCTCCTATCCTTCCAACCTCTAGTAGACTATGGATCTCAGTGTTACCTTAGGGCAGTGGCCTTCAGAGGCTGTGTGCTGAGTCGCTGAAAAAGTCAATTGAAAACGTATTTATTGCCAACAAGGAAAGAGACAGTGGGGAAACACAGAAGAGTATTCCGAAATTGCATGGATTGCCACAGCACTTCCAGCTTTCAGGTGAGGAAGTGCTCACCTGGGCCTGGTGCACTATACCTTGCAAGGCAGGCACTAGATCCTCAGCAGCCTAACAGATGCCTTTCTTATTCTGAAGATACACATAAATACAGATACAGTTCCCCTATTGCAATAGAAAGGAAGTTATACTTGATCCATACCAACTCTTTTTCAGGTAATTGAGCTTCAAAACTTGAGCAGAAAAGCTGCCAGCAAAACTTGTGCATCTTTGTGCTACAGTTAGTCCATAACAACTAGTCCGCATGTGTTATCTCTAGTTTTTATTAGCTCATATTTACTTTGGCTGCACATCCAAGCAGTCATTTAAACAGGGTGAGAGAGGAAAATCTTGGTCTCTCAACAATGGCCAAGCAGTTTAATCTGCCACTGGGGACAATGACTTGACTCCTACTGGCGTGTAGCGCTGGCAGGGTCAAGTGTAACATGTGCTGAAGGAAGCACTAGGGAAGCAGATCTCTGACTGTTCCAACAACACCAAGCATTTCCTTGAGCTATTCAGAGGTCTCTTTTCCCCTCCTGTGTAGAGAAAACAGCTCCAGCTGTCCAGTCACCTGCGCTGGCTTCTCCACTCACTGGATTAATGACATTGGTGGCTGCCAACAGCTCCAGGTTAGATGCAGCACATTCCTCATTCTTCACAGCTCAGATGTTCAAAGCTAAGTTAGGAAGCAGTCAAGATCATGTCCTTGGCATCAGCACCACATTGCTGGTGGAAGATAATTTATATTCCTGAGCAGAACTGGCACTGGGCAGATTGGCCATAAACATCAACAAACTGTTGTTCCAGCCACGGTACCAATCAGAAGGGTCCAGAATTAATATCTATTTATGCTGCTGATTTAGTAAGTTTTTTTTGTATTTGAGAAATTCAAAATACTTCACATAAAAGAACTCTGCAGTTTTTAAGTGTGGGACGATGTACAGTAGCATATTCAGAGGCAAATAAAAAATGAAATGTATTAATATTAACAATCAGATGAC
This sequence comes from Oreocharis arfaki, assembly GCA_013398015.1. Taxonomy (NCBI): domain Eukaryota; kingdom Metazoa; phylum Chordata; class Aves; order Passeriformes; family Paramythiidae; genus Oreocharis; species Oreocharis arfaki. The sequence goes on from VZRR01008876.1 coordinate 141,955, forward strand.
CACAGGCCAAATCAAGTCAAAGTGAGACGACACTAAGAACAAGAACATAAATTTCAGGATTTTTATTCCATTGCTCTTTGGATTCTGTGTTAAGACATTTCTAAATAACTCTTGAATAACTATTAATTCAGCCCTAAAGGACGTGTCCTTCTGATTCCTCCCAGAGTAATATTATCCTCTTGATGAGCCTCTGTGAGTAAGGGCAGAATCATTTGTTAAAATTGTTCTCCATTTAGCAAGTATCAACAGACACAAAGTGGTCACTCAGCAGAGGCAGTTCTGTGGGGGTGAAATACAGGAAGGTGGAAGCCATGTGGCATTCTTCAATTTCCCCTTTCCTTTCATAATCAGACCCTTGATAATTTCTTCAACAGGAAAACTGACACTCCCCCTCCATGTAAACTGCTGACAATTGTATTTTACACCTGGTAAAACCAGAGCAAAACGGAAGGAAAAGAAGAAACAAAGACCAAGGACTTTTCTCAGTAACTACATTGCCACAGAATGAAGTATTTTCCTTTCCCCACTTCAGAGCAGACAGAGTCCAGTAAACACACCCCAGCCTTAGTGGCAAATGCCCCCTCCTCGCTGGCAAGGGGCTGCAGGACAGTGCCCACGGCAGCAGCTTCCCAGAGAGCAGCCAAGAAACTAACACAGCCCGTGCAGTTTGGCCCTTCTACCCACAACCTCCCAGCCCTCACACTCATTTAAAAAGTGACCCTAAAGCTCTTGGTAGTAGTAATCTGAAGATTAAATACAACTGGTAAAGCTTCTCTGCACCCTAACAACTGGTCTTCTCCCTTTCCTAGATACAGCTGGTATCTAGGATTATAGCTATCCCCACCTTTTGATAAAAACCCCACCTGAGTAAAATGCTTAAATTGATTCTGATGACATTACCAAGACAAAACACTATAAAGTTCTCTCCGAATTTGTCCAGTCTGGTCATAGAAACTGCACCTATTTCAGCAGAAGCAGTCAAAGTCCCCTAAGGAATGAGGCGTAGCCACTTACACTCTGAGCAAAACTGCAAACATCATTGGCAGCACCTTTCTGCCAGAGCACCTGGGCACTGTGGTGGACACAGGCAATCTGACAACAGCCCATGTCAACCAGGGATACTGAACACTGAACACCAGAGGAGAAATTATTTCTTACTTGAGCAATTAAAAGGAATTATGGAGTTGTTTGTCCAGGTAAGAGGAACCCAAAAGAGGGTTTTTATTCGGAGCAGCCACACCCCAGTTTTCCGGGAACCTTCTTTATCACACAAAAGGTGAAGCAGAGTGACAAGGTTTAACTCCTGTCTCTCTCCTGAGGTTACTGCTGCAACTGTGGCTCTTCAAGCACAAGCCTCATGCAAGCTACAGGCAGCAAAAATCCTGCAGACATCAATGAGTATCCTGGTGGACCACCAAGAAAATCTTGTGCATCAGTGCTGCAATTACCATAGAAGTCCTTTTTAAGGGAGAGGGCATTGGTAACACTTTGAGCACTGAGAACGGTCAGTTTTTTCCATCTTTTTGCTGGCATTTCAAACACCAGCCAGCCGTGTAACAGCACCAACACAGCCACAATTAGGAACACAGCAGAAAGCACCTTACCTCATCAGGCAAGCAATAGAGCAAGCAAGTCCTGGCTGGGAACAGAACCCAGTGCTTCCAAAGTTGGTGCACTGGGAATTTTGGTAACCTGCCTGCAGAGAAGTTTCTTCTGGCTCCATCAGTTAAGGGTTCACCTCAGCCTTGAAGCTGCCATGTCCAAAACCAGAAAAGAACATGGCTGAACTTATATCCCTCAGAAATCAATTGACAACCAGTGAATACTGCTTACAGTCATACAAGGCACACTACAGACAAAAAACCATGTGTAATCAGGGACACCTTGATGAGACCAGCCAGGAAAGAGACTCCTGCTTTTCCTCCTCAGGATGACCTTGGAAAGCGGAGCTATGCTGCTGCCAGCTGTGTTCTCGGACAGCATGGCTGTTCCAACACCTGCTCTAGAAGGAACCACAGCACAAACCAGGAGCTGAGCCGAGGGCAGATGTGCTGCAGGAACAGCAGTGACCTACTGTCCTCCCAAAGACTGGGGAACCACAGTGACCTTCAGCACTCTACTCACCGCTCAGCTCTTCAGATGCTGTTCTGCAGGCAGGGGAAAAGGACAGATTTTACCCCAAGAGGCATCTCAAAAAATCCAACACAGAGACAGGGATGCTCCAGAAGCCGAGAACATGGAACAGTTCATAGGGCCACCTGCTAGGGAATTCTGGCTGTTTCTAAACACTGCTCTGCCTTCAGTGTGTTCCACCACTCTCTATGCACAGGTTTATGGAGTTCATATTCCAAAACACACCTTTTGCTGTAGAGCATCTACTATAATTAGTGCCCACAACTAACCATATCACCTATATTTTTGTCTCCTGTGCTATGCCACCATTTTTAAAAGTGTACAAAATTACAGACCAAGCTGGGTAAGAATGAAACTACTGCTGACAGTTCTGTCTCAAAGGAAGTGGTCAGCAAGAAAAGCAAGGGAACAATAGAGTCTCCATATAAGAAAAGGAAAGAAGATGGCACAAAAATAAGTCAGGAGAAATGTCAGACTTCCTCTTTCCTGCTGTCTTGCCTATCATGAAGTTAAACCACATTTGACAAAGCAAATCAGAGAAATAAGGCAGTTTAAACACCTGGGCAGCTAGGAAAGCCATATATTTCTAATGCTTGGTAGAGGAGTCAGAAAAGCAAAAGGAATGTCCCTACACTCTTCCCTAGAGGCCTGTGCTGCCACCAGGATGCTGCCCTTCCCTCTGCTCCTAGGAATAAGTTTTCTACTCTGGAAAGATTCCTTTATCGTTTTCAAAAATGGGAAACGCTGAACACAGCAAGTTCAGATTTAAGTAAAGAGACCTCAATATCAAATAGTGCCCTGTGAAGATACATAACCTAGGCACACGCCATCCATTTGTGTTGCAAGTCTGTGGAGAGAAATTCCCACCACCATGCTTCACTCAGGCTAACTGGAAAGTGTATCCAACATCTCCATGAGTTCTCATGAAAGTGTCAGTGGTTAATGTAACCACAGGTACAGAACTGGAAACGGATAAAGAGAACAATAAAACATTACCTGTAAGAAAACTAAATCTGAAACATAACTGCGTTGAGGGAAAAAAAATTGTCAAGATCTTGAGCTATTTTTTAATATGAGATCCAAACTGTGACTTCCGAGTCTTTGTCTAACACACACACACACACAGAGCGGAAGGCTTAGAGCCTTCTCCTATAGCTACCCTGGGATTCTCTGGAAAAACAGCAATCACTCCGGATGTGTTCAAAATTTTCCTGGGCTACATTTGAGCATTTGGTTATAGTTTCCTCCCGGGTCTGCTGGCTGGGTAAAGTCTCAGTACTCCCTTCACAAAAGACTGCTCAGGCTCTCAACTTCACAGTCTGGGAAAGGGGCACGGCCCAAAGATTGTGGTTTTCTCCTCTTGAAAAGCGGTGTGCGCCGTGCTGCCGGAGCAGAGCTCTCCGGCAAGCGACGTCCCAGTACCGCCACCGTGACCCCGGTAGGGTCCCGGGGAACGCCCCGACCCCAGACGGCACCGGGGACACGATGCCTTCCCTTCAGCCCCCTAGGGCACCCCCGCCACCGCTCGACCCGCCCAGGGCTGCGGGGCCACAGCGGGTGGCGGTTCCCCCCCTCGGGCCGGCTCCCGCGGGCCGGCTCCCGCCGCCCGGTCCAGCCCGGCCCGACCCACCTGGTCGGCGTCCCGGGGCCGCGCTGCCGCTCTGTACCCCGGCGATGGGCAGAATCGGCTCAGCTCGGCACTGCCCCCCAGACAAGAGCGCGGAGCCCGGCCCGGGGCGGGGCCGGGGGCGGCCCGGGGCCGGCTCGGTTGGTGCCCGCCCAGCGCAGCGCTCGGGCGCCGGGAGGCGCTGCGCCGCCACCACCAGCGGGGGGAGCGGGACGGTCTCGCCCGCGATGCTCCCCGTGCGTCCGGCAGCGGGATGAGCCCCGTCTCGAGGCAGCGACTCCGTCGCTTCGCCTCCTGCGGTCGTGAACGGGAACTCCACAGGAGGGCTCCAGGCGGCGGCGGAGGGACCGGCGGCGGAGGGACCGGCAGCGCCTGCCCCGTGGGGCTGTCCCGGCTGC
>VZRR01008876.1:146125-165505 GCA_013398015.1 Oreocharis arfaki
GCCGGACCCGCCCATCCCGGGGTCCCCGCAGAGTCGGGCGGGGCCGTGCTGGGGTCGCGCGCGCGTTCCCGCCGTCGCTATGGACACGGCGCCTCCTGGCGGGGGTGCGTGCGGTCTCTGACGTCGGACCCCAGGCTCCGCCTCTTCCGGCGCGCGCTCCACGTGTCGCCGCACGGTCCCGGGCCCGGCGCTCGGAGCGGCCGGACCCGCCATCGCAGCCATGTCGGCCGCCTTCAGGAAAGCTGCCAAGGCGCGGCAGCGTCCGCACCGCGAGCGGGCCCAGGTCAGTGCACCGGGCCGGGCCGGCCCCGCCCCGGCCCCTCCCCGCTCCCTCCCCGCACTCTCTCCCGCTCACGCGCTCTGTCTGTCCCATAGCCCGCCGCCCGGACGAAGCTGGGCTTGCTGGAGAAGAAGAAGGACTACCGGCTCCGCGCCCAGTGAGTGCGGCCGCGAGGGGCGGGCAGCGCTGGCTGGGTGTCCCCCTGTCCAGAGGGTTTCCCTGGGCTATCTTCGAGCGTTGAGCATCGCTGGGAAAGACTCGGCACCTCAGTAGGGGTGAACACAGAGAAGCTGCTGAACAACTCGTGATTGTTGGTTTTATCCTCCCCAGTGACTATCATAAGAAGCAGAATGCTCTCAGGGCGCTGCAGAAGAAAGCTCTGGACAAGAACCCCGATGAGTTCTACTTCAAAATGATACGTGCAGAGGTCAAGGTGAGAACCTCTATTGCCTTCAAGCAGGATTACACTTTGTTGCTCTAGGTAACATTTTTTTCCCCTACCTTGTTTTTATTTAAATTTAAGAATTTTTAGATAAATGAGAAAAATTGGTTTGGTACCTTTAGAAGGCTTTGAAGAAAATGAGGGACAAGGAACAAAGTTCTGCTGTTAGCAGGCCCCACAGTGATCTCCAGGTGGGATGGGCTGTCTATAAGTGCTGTGTTCACCTGGTTTTAGGATGGAGTCCATGTAATAAAGCAGCCAAAGGACGAAGTGACCTCGGAGCAGGTGAAATTGATGAGGACACAGGATATTAAATACGTAGAAATGAAAAGAGTTGCAGAAGCCAAGGTAATAACTCGCATTTTTAGTGTTTTCTAGTTTGCTCAGAATTGTTATTTTACTGTGTTGTTCCTATTGTTACTGCTGGCTATTGTGTTCGTTCAGTGAAACCTGATTTGTACAATGCTGAAAAGGACAATGGAAGTGTCAGTAGCGTGCTGGATATAGAGCCTAAAGGTGTGATGATTATCAAAAATTACACTGTGCATTGTTAGAAAATGCAGTGATTTTTATGTAAATTTCAAGACATTAAACGTATTTCTGCTTAGCATGTTTATAGAGAAATAATGAAATCACTAAGATTGGAAGAGCACTCTCAGATTATGAAGTCCAGCTGTTCACCCAGCCACTACCATGGTCACCACTACCCTGTGTGTTCACAGGTGCCACAGCCACGTGCCTTTTGAACACTTCCTGGGATGGTGATTCCACCATTTCTCTGGGCAGTCTGTTCCAATGCTTGACTACCCTTTCAGGGAAGAAATTCTTCCTAATGCCAAACCTGAACCTCCCCCAGCATAGCTTGAGGCTGTTTCCTCTTGTCCTGTCACAGAATCATAGAATTAACTAGGTTGGAAAAGACCTTTGAGATCATCAAGTTCAACCTATGATCTAAACACCACCTTGTCAACCAGACCATGGCACTGAGCATCACATCCAGTCTGTTTTTAAACATCTCCAGGGACGGTGACTCCCCCACCTCCCTTGGCAGCTCCTTCTAGTGCCCAGAGAATTTTTTCCTGATGTCCAGCCTAAACTTCCCCTGGCACAGTTTAAGACTGTGTCCTCTTGGCCCCCAGTGGTTGCCTGGGAGAAGAGACCGACCCCGACCCAACTACAGCCTCTGTTCAGGGAGGTGTAGAGTGATCAGGTCTCCCCTGAGCCTCCTTTTTTCCGCGCTAAACAACCCCAGTTCCCTCAGCCATTCTTCATAGGGTTTGTGTTCCAGACTCTTCACCAGCCTTGTTGCCCTTCTCTAGACACAGTCAAGCATCTCAACATCCTTCCTAAATTGAGGGGTCTAGAACTGGAACACAGCGCTCAAGGTGTGGCCTACAGGGGGAAAACACTTGTTACTTGAGAGAAGTGACTAACTGCCACCTGGCTACACTCTCCTGTCAGGGAGTTAGAGTATGAGAAGGTCTCCCGGTTGAGGAGAATAATCTGAAGTGGGTTGTTGGAATATGGCAGGCAGGCAATCCACAGAAATACAATCCTCTTCTGAGGATGTTGTATGCTCTGATGTTGATTCGCAAAGCAGAATCATTGCTGTGGATAAAAAATCAAAGCCAGCTTTAAACTTTCCTTCATGCTTTTGCTGGTGGTTCCATGGCAATCATTTCCCTTTGCCATACAAAGAACTCAGTTTTGCAGGTGGATGTGTGCACTTTGTCTGGGTACCAGCAGGAATCAGTGACTGTCTGTCTGGAAAGGTTGTGAAGACATGTCATAAATATAGACTAGATGTGTTTTCAGAGATGAAAAAAGGAAGGAGTTCAGCTATATGTAACCTCGAGGAACAGACAGAAGTGTCCTTGGGGGAAGGCTTGATTTTACTTGCTCCGAATTTGGCCAAACTTGGACTTTCCGCAGAAAATCGAGCGATTGAAGGCAGAGCTCCACCTGCTGGACGCGGCGGGGAACGGCCCGGGCCGGCATCTCTTCTTCGTGGACACGGAGCGGGACGGTGAGGCTTGAACTGGGTGACAGAATGTGTTCTGTCGCGTATTAATGTGGAATGTCATAAAAGAAAGACACTCTTTTTTTCCAGGAATAACAGTTCAGGTGCTCTAGAAACCCCTTTTGGTTACTAACTGAGACATCACTTCTGCAGGAGCCGTGTTGCTGGGGCTCCTGTCGCTGACTGTAGCAACATGTTTGGAAGGTTTGCTTATCAAAGGAGTCCATGGGAGTTTATTCCTATTTTTTTTTTTATGTATAGTTCAGGAGTTTGATATTGCCACTCACCTGGACACCATTCCTGAGCTTGTAGATAGAGTGTACAACCGACCAACCATTGCAACGCTGCAGAGAGAGACAGTGAAGGGACCTACTGATCCTGCCCACCTAAAGGTACTGCTGCTGTTTGTCTTACAGACTTCTTAATGTTTTACGTCTTTTATATGACAAGCACTAAAAAGGATCAATTGCACCATTGTGGAGGTGAACAAAATGGTTTTCTTAAAACTTTTACACGTGACACAAGGCAGTAGTGGATGTCACTTAATCACCAAATGCCTGGAGCCTGCAGTCACATCTTTTCCTGGACTAACACAGAGTATTCTTTTAGTGCATACCAGTCCACCATGGGTGGACCACCATAAGTTGTGATATACAGGCCAGAAAAGAGTGGTGTGAATCTGATTAAGCACTGTCCCTGCAAAACTGAGATATTTCTCCTCTATAAAGGAACATATACCTATGGGACTATCTTTTCATTAGACTGCTGCAGTTTCAAGTGTAATTTTTTTCAGGATCCACTGTTAAGTCTCCTCTCACGCTCCCCCAAAACCCCTTGCGCTCCTGAATTAGGTATATATGAAGAAACTTATTCCAACACAGATGTCTCTGTTGCAGTGTTCCTGATTTTACAGTATTTTTCAGTTTGGTTCTGAGCCCAAAATGGCTTGGGGTTTGTCTCCTCGCTTTCCTTCTTAAAGCCATTTAAGCTATAGTCTCACTTCCTGGCTTTCCTAATTTGAATTGTTTGCATGATTCTTCAGCATGAATTGCTTATGCCATCAGCTTTGATTATGATGTTTTAGTATCACAGCACTTTTGTCCTAGAAGTAGCTACACTTGGCTTCACGGCTGTAGATTCTGCTCGGGTAATTCAGATCTGTTGGACAGTCCTCTGAGTATGAGTCGGTTATGTGTAAGGTAAAAATAGTTGTCTTAAAATTGCCGACTGGTAAATTTGTAACCTGTTTTTTCTGACTCAGATGTCAGATAATAAACATCCTGTGGTCCCTTTTCCCCTGCCAGCTATCTCAGTTTGACTTGTCAGTAAAGCAGTTGGACGAGTCGTAGACTGACTAGTTTTCTCCTAAATGTCTGAGTCATATTTTAAGCATGTTGGGATCTGTTCTCCTTAATTTAATTACTTAAATCACACCTGCAGTAATACTGTTTCTGTGCTGGGAAAGCTATCTGCTCTCATTAGTCAAACTTGACCCAACAAGTTGCATTTTGAGAGGCCTCTACAGGCTCTGAGCACTTCAGGAATTGGTCTCTGGTCTGTCCTTTTTTTGTTTTCCCTCCTCTGTATAAAGTGGGTTTTCATTAGGGAGTTAAATGTTCTCCTGCATTCAACATTGAAATTCAGAGGATTTAGACCATAGTGTCTTGTTCATCTCTGTCTTAAAACAGCTTTTTTTTTGTTTCCAGAAATTAGCCCAGCAGAGGAAGAACCAGTATGACCTCCTGAGGCAGCGCATTGAGAGAGAGAAGGCCATGTTTGTCATCACACAGAAAATCCAGACACGGAAAGATCTTCTGGTGAGGGATTTGGTTCTGGTTCTCCCAGTCTGTTCTGTTAAGGTCATTAGGTATTCTATCTGTTGTATGTGTTGTATTTGTTTCTTCATTCTGGTTTTATAATGACACCTCCAGATAACTCCTAAAGATAAGTAATCCTCTTGTAGTATGGAAAAAACAAGGAGATGAAGCATTCCAGTAAATTATATCTGCTAGTCCAAGTCTCACCTTGTCAGCAAGGACAAAGACTCAGCTGTGAAGTGGTGCTCACAGGTCTTCTCCAAAATAGTGTCACTAGGAGTCAGAAGCAGGGAACCATTTCTGTAAGTTGTGAGAAAGTCCTAAAAAATCGAAATGACCACAGAAATTACTTGTCTCAATGTTCTCTGGTGCTTGTGAGCAACGCAGATTGTACCTGACAGCCTGAAGGGGAAAAGAGCAGATAAAATGATAATCCCTACCTCAGCAGTGCTGTTTTTCTTTTATGGTCAGACCCAGACAGAGGCTCCCTGATTTATGTGGGTGGGGGTTTTTCTCCTTCTTGCATGGCAGCAAATATTTGTACTTTTTCTTTTTTCCAGGACAAAACTCATAAAGTAAAGGTGAAGAAAGAAACAACAACTGGTCCAGCTATTTACAAATTCAAGTTTCAGCGGAAACGTTAGCCATTTCATTGAATAATTGTTACAGTCTTTGCTCAGAAAGGAGGAGGCATCTCCCTTGGAGGACAGCTGGTGCCAGGCTGCTTTTGACTGAAGCTGAGCACTTTATTATAACAAATTACTGTGGGCCTGTGGTAGCCATCAGTGTGTTTCATCTAATTAATTGATTAATAAATCAGAGTTTGTTCTCTTGATATTTACAGTGGGAGACCATGAGATTTGCCTGAGTGTCCTGGTGAGATGCACCATAAGCAATCCATGAACAGTCAAGGTTGTAGTGGAACACTAGGGAGGTGAGTTGCACAGCCCAGGGACAGGGAAGATACTCGGGGATTGTCAGCTCTGGGGCTGAGCAGGACCTGTCCAAATCCATGAGAGTGGAGGTCAGCTTTTTCAGCTATCTTTTCAAGCCAGTTAAAGGTGAATTACTCTCTAGTTGTTTCCCCAACATCCCCCAATCCCTCTCATTTTCCTATTTGCACTATTCTGTTGTGTACTTTTCCTCCAGAGTTGCTTCAGTTCAAACTGAGGCAGTGCCAAAATTCTCTGTAGGGAGAGACAATGTAGCAGTCAAGTGTGGGACAAGAGTTTGGCTTGTCCGGGTTTTCCTTGGGCCGGTTGCATTGCCAGGGATGGGGAATGTGCAGACATATCCTGAGTGCCCTGGAGCGGTGCAGGCATGTTCGGAGAAGCCTCCGTGTGAACATTCCTTTTCTTATCTCTCTCCATCGTCCTGTCGCTGCCAGCAATAAGCACATGGTCTGCAAGGGGGTAAGAAAAAAAAGATGCTCTTCTCAGGCCCTACCTACTTTGGAGCTTTTCCAGCATCTTGGTGATGAAACGCGACGTTTTTACGTGCTTAAATGCAGCTTCAGATGTTCTTCCTGCCATTGCAAGCATAAATGTGGAATGAGTTTTTCAGGGGAGCGTCCATGGAGTCTGCAGAACCCGGAGTCTGCGGATTCTGTAACGGCTGTAAGCCGCCGGGTGAGCGGGAGGGAAAACAAAGCCCCGCGTGTGAGAACGGTTCGGTTCGGTTCGGTTCGGTTCGCTCGAGCGAAAGCCGTGCAGCCTTTTTCCCGTGGCAGCCGAACAGCCGCAGTGCCGGAGCCGGCCGGCAGGGGGCAGCAGCGCCGCGCGGCGGGGCCGTGTCTCCCGCGCCCGCCCCGGCTGTGCGGGGACCTTTCGGTGGTTTTACAGCGCACCTCGGGGTCTCCGCGCAACGGCCGGTGTCTGTGAAGGGAAATCTCTTGCAGACTGAGATTTAAGTAGATAAATATTTAATCCTTGCCTTTGATTAATTTTACCTGCATCGAGCACATTACTGAAAAGGATGGGAAAGAAAAGCAGCAATTCTGCTGGGAGACCCTCAAGGCATCCTGTGGCAGGAATTGAAAAGCAATAGCCTGGTCAGGCCCAGCATTTGCCTTGTCCACCTCTGTCCCACTGTAGAGCAAGTGCTGGAATGGGCACAAGTGACCTACTCCCTGGTAGAATGGCATCTCTTCCCAGTAGGGAGTGAGGCGTTATGGGATGCAGTAGGCAGCTGCAAGGCTTTCTTTGAGCAGTCACTGGTCGAGGGCCACACTGCTTCTCTTGGGGGTGGTGGTGTCCACTGGCAGCTGGGAGCTGAGGTACCAGCCAGGACATACAGTCTCGTGATCACAATATGGGGTCTGGGTAGCAAAAGTTGTGCCTGTTCTGACTTCGTTTTCCCTGGGAAACCATGAAGGTCTTAACAAAGGGAAACCAGAGCACTGTTACATCTGTAGCTGGTCACATTGAGCAGGCTTCTTGCTGGACCCTGACCTCCAATGCCTGGGTACAAATCCCATAGCCTGTGGAATGGTTTATTGTCTTGTGGCCATAACAGACTAAAAGGAGGTGCCAGCTCTTGTGCACAAACATTTTTCACCTATTCCTGTCTGCAGTGGTGTGAAGGATTTGGTGGGTGCTGATCTCTGAATTTCTACCTTAGCAGATAGGGCTGACTCACACCTGCTGCCCTGCAGAGTTCCCAACGGCATCCAGGAAAAAAATCCACACCTTCTCAAAGACCTTGCTCTTTGACTCCCAAAGCCTTTACCTTGGTATCCTCATCCTAAAGCACTGAAATGTTTCTGCAAGGGTCTGGAAAGAGCCAACACCTTACAACTGAATCAAAAACCCAGTGCACTTGACCACAGCACAGGATTTAAACTGAGACATGGGTGGGATCTGCCATCCTCTAACTGGGCCCTCATGGGGAAGGATAGCGAGAAAATGCCCACAGCTGTTTTTTGTTTGTGATAATTATAGCATCAAAAGCTTGAACCAACAGGTTCTTTAGCAAGGAGATTCCCTGCAGCTTGACAGATACAGATATCACAGCTTCACAGCTCAAGTTTTAGGTGACTCAATATTGTTGTACTGTATAATAATTTAACGTAATTCCTTGTTCAAGTCCTGAACAAGTCAATTGATAATGACTGTCTATAAACGTTAATAGCAGACTACACTTGCAGGATTATCTCTAGGCAGCTGCAACAATATATTTTACTAGCAGGAGAACTATCGCTAGCCCTTAGGCTTCTCAGCTGCTTTCCTGTAGGCCCCATTTTCCAAGCCTGAACCAGACTAGAGACCACAGTGGGGTCCCTGGGGCATGGCAATAGAAGCTGACTTGCCTGGGGAGGCTCTGGACCCCCCCAGAACAGCCACTGTGGGGTCTCCATCAGTAGCCATGTGCTGTGGCAGCCAGAGTGACCCCCCAGAGCCTCTGGAGGCCCCCCCAGCTGTGTTCTTTCAACAGAGAAGAGCAGGGAGGCTTAATCGTACCCATCCCACTGCTCACAGGTGCTGCCCTGCTCGTTACTGTCTACTTACCATGAGCCCTCTGGATCATCCCACCACTCACCCTCCAGATGCTGCCATTCCACGGTCACCAGTGGGACTGTGGACTGGCGCAGGGTTGCAGGTGTCTCCAGCTGCAGGACTGGCTGCCCTGGCCCTGCTGTTCCCTAGGACCCTACTGCCAGGTTCAGCTGAGGTGTCTTGCCCAAGGGCACCAAGGAGAAAAGGGTGGTGAAGTTCCTCCACTCAAGCCTGAGCAGCTTCACAGCAGGGAGTTGAAAGAACAGAATGTAAATCAGGAATGACTAATTGCTGCTCAGTATGGCTGTCCTAAACCTCTCTCTTCCACAGCTCCTTGGCCACCTGGACCTTTCCCCACCTGATTAGGAGCAATACAGGGCTGCTAATGTCTAGGAAGAGCCTGGGCACGGGGTACTATCCCCATTCATGCTGCCAGACTTGGACACAGCCACCCATTTCCCTCCAAACAAAATGTTCTCTCCAAATTCCATTACAGAAGGTTTCAAATAAATAAATAGCTGCTGCTGCTTCTGTTGGGAGATGCCAGGCATCAAGAGTGGACCCAGGGCTGGGCAAGGTGAAAGCAGCAAATATTTGCTTTGCCATCTCACAGTTCTGTACCTGAAGCCGTTAGTGCCTTGAGAGAACCCAGGTGAGCAGCATTGCTTCAAGCAGTCAGGAGCCCATTATTTAGCGAGAACCTATTCCCAGGATGTCCCTGGCTTGGCAGACCTAAAGACTGCAATAGTGAATTAGAGCATATAGATCATCATTTACTGAAACGCAAGCCCTGATGCACCTTTCTAGGGAAGCACTAATTTATTATGCATTGTTATTAGCTGCAGCAGGGCCTTCATTAGAGCTAGAGTTAAGGTCTGTTTTGGCTGCCTCATCAGCATCAGTGAACAGCGTCCCTGCGAGGTTTGATACAATTTAATTAACCTAATTAAAAGCTCTGATTGCAGAGATGATTGGGGTAGAGCCAGCAGCAACTGCATATTTATAACAAGCTAGAAGGTGTGGGACTGGAGCCAAATGATATGCATCTCTAATGAGCTGGTGCTATTGAAGTGTGGATTTGGAACACTAACATTTATTTTTGGCAACAATGGCCAGTTTATCTTCATGATAGAAACGATCACAGATTGATTGGATGTAGCAGGGAGCTCAGCACTGTGCTCTCTGGCTTTCTCCAGACCACTGGCAGGCCCACACAAGCACCCACAGCCTACTTGTTCCCCACTGATCTCCCCCACACACAGCCAGCACCTTCCTGTGTGGGCACAGGACCCACAGCTTGCCCTTCACACACAGCCCTGCAGGGGACACAGCACGGACAGCATGCCCCCCCACATGCACTGGCAGTCCTTGATAAGCCCTTGAAGATGCCAGCAAGTTTCCCTTCCCCAGCCACCACTTTCTCCAGCCCTCCCACACTACCTTCACTCTCTCCCAGAACTCCTGCCCCACAGCCAGGCTTGGGTCCTGGTGCAGGTAACCCACCTCCATTACTCCTCCAGGTATCAAATACTTCATGCCCTGATCTGCTGGGCACTAGGCACAAGTGCCCAGATAACATAAAGCAGCCTGGAGCAGAGATTGGCCCGTGCCCCAGCACCAGGGCTTCAGGGCTGCTGCTCCCTGGGCTGGTGAGCACCAGCACCTGCCCCTGGCTTACCCACTGCGGCCAGAACCTTCTGCCCTCCTGTTTAGTGACAGAGAGGCTGCCAGCCCCTCAGTCCCCCAACCCCCACCAGCTGTGTCAGAACATGGGGGTTCCTGGCAGCCCAGGTCAGAGAACCCCTGTTTCTGGGTCACAGCAGCTGTCACCTCAGTAGTGCCCCTCCTCTCTCCACGTTTAAAGGCTACATGGTGCTATGGGGAGTTGGGGGTCCGGTGCACCCAGCAGCAGCAGCAGGACATCCCAGGCATTCTTAGCAGCCAAGGAACAGCAGCAAGTCTGCTGAGCCACTTGGAAAATTTGATCCATGCTAATTATGCTGAAAAAAGCTCTTCTGATAATGACTATGAAATGGAAGCGTAGATAATACTCATCTCTGACTGCCATTAATCTTTAAAACTGGAACAATAAGTGAAAACACTGCAGGGCATATGAAGCAAGGTGTGATTCACATCTGCTCCTCCATGGCCGCCTGATTTATTGGCACAAGGCAACTTTCCTCTGTTTCAACAGAGCTGCATTACATAACACCAGGGACTGCTTTGCTTTGCTTGCCTTTCCAATCAAAGTATCTCCTCAGAGTTTTTAATGATCTGTCCTTTCCTGGGCCATCTCAGGAGCACAGGAGACAAGTCCTCCAAAGCCACAACTCTCTCCCAGGTCTTGGCCTCTTCAGAGATGCTTCTTTCCTCCTGGCCATGACACCCGCTGTGGCAGCAGGGACACGGTTCTCCAGCCCAGGTATACTGGTGGGGCAGGGCAGGAGGGGCTCCCAGCACCCAGGCTGCTCTGTGCAGCAGAGGGGGCTGGAGGGCAGATGGAGACAGGGGGATGGAGGCTCCCTTTTCATCCCTGCTGTGACAGGTGCTTGCAGGTGCACCCCTCAGAAGCACCTGGGGTACCTGTCCTCTCCCTGCACTGCACACACTCTGTTGAAGCTGAAGCTCTCCAGGACCTCTGCCGCTCAGATAGATGCATCTATCTCACCTCTGATGCCTTTTATCTTCAAATAGCTCTCTCTGGGACTTCCTATCTTTTATTTAAATCGTGGATTTACTGAAGTGACCTTTTAGCTGCCTCTGAGGAGAGATGGGTAGCTGCTGCTCACTGCAGTCCCAGGAAGACTGCCAACCCTGTGGCTTTGAACAAGTTCAAAGCATTGCTTGCCTTTTGGCCATAGCCTTCAATAGTGCATTTGCATGGATTTTTCTCCCACACTCCTGAAAAGACATCATCAGAGACATTTCCCCTTGTTGGCTCTTTAATATTTACAATGACTTTGTGAATAGATAATACATCCCACCTTTTTTTTTAGCCTTTATAAGCACATGCTCCTTGTGCAGTTGGAGGATGCAGTGGATGCTGTGTGCCAGCTGCCTTTGAGGGATGGGAGGGCAAACAGATCTGGGGGAGATGGAGGTTGCTCTGAGCCATGCTTGCTGCCTGCCCACAGCTCCTGGTAGTGTCCTGGGGCAGCTGCAGACCTGGGGTGGCCCTGCCGAGTCCCACGTCTCCTACTGCAGAAGCCCTTAGAACCTTCCTCCCACTACTGACTAAGCCCAAAGCTGATCATCTTGGTAGCTGGAAGACAATCCAAATGCAAACTAAAACGCTTTGTAAAACTGTCCCATAGATTGCCAAGCATCTTATAAAGCCTGGCCATGGGCTTAAGTACATCAAAATCATATGGATGCTTTTTGTTGAAATCATTCTAAACCTGGAAGGCAGCAAGCAGCTTACAACCCAGAAGTGTCATAGATGCACTCGTGACTGCTTGTCCATAATTTTGTTTATTCCAGTCTGCAAGTTCAGGAGGGACTCTCAGATCCTGTGTTCTGATCGTCTCTATGCTGCCACCCACTGCACTTCACTCAGAGAGCCAAGACCAAGTCCAGCAGCTCCAGCTGGGTTTTGGTCCTGAGCAGGCTGAGCCACATCAGCCTCAGGAAGGAGGCCTCCTGATGGCAGAAGGCTTCCTGATGTCAGAAAAGTGCTGATGGGAAAGATGCCTCAGTGTTCCCAAGAGCCAAACTGTGATCTCTGGGGCAGACGAAGGCAAGAACTCTACGATCCTTGGCATTTTCACTTGGACATAAACTTCTTCCTTGCCTCAGACCTGGTGAGGTGAACATATAAATTACAGACACATGTGAGCAGAGCAGAGCCAGAAATGTGAGTGGAGGCTTCAGGATACCTGTGCAGTACTGCATGCTGGGTGAGAGGCCCCTTAGCAAGGTGCAACCTCCTGCTGCAACAAAACACATCAGGCCAAGTGTTCTTTAGGGCAACAATCCTTCTTCACCTGCAGAGATGACAGGACTGGTGTTGGAGGCTGAAGCCCAGGGACTGTCCTTAGGGTGATGCCATGCTGGGGGGCTGGCCTGAGGTAGCCCTGGAGGTGGGCTAGCCGTGGTGAGGCTGGTGAGGCACACAGCTGTGCAGAGGGGCACATTTTTTCAGTCCATGTTGCCCTAACAAACAAATGTCCTAGGATCCAGACAATAATGTTTTTATGAGACTCTAAATTCTAAACTCAAATGCTCTTTGTAGTGGACTAACAGCCAACACGTGTCCCTTCATCTCATGCTGAACTTTCGAGGTCCTACAGGGGTAAAAAAGGCCCTGGTGAGCATTTACACTAAGCACTTTGTTCTCACAGATTTATAGAGTAAAGGGAATAATGTATCGAGGCTCTCAACCCGTGCCAGTTTTGCTTCATTTGTCCTTCTGAACTTGCCCTGAGAGATAATGTTTCCTTCTAATCTGCTGCCGTCCACCTACAGCAGGGACTCAGTGAATAATTCTCTTAAACAAGCCTTTATTCTTAAAACTCTGCCTGGCCCTAACCCTTTCTCCCCCTTACAGAGTAGTTGTTGTGTTCATTACATGCTAATAGCCTGTGTTGTGTTCCAGCCCACACTGGCTGTGGCCACACAAATGGGACTCAGGCTGTGCTGCTTTCAGATAATGCTGCTCTTTCGGCATTATTTGAAAGAATGTGCCAGGCCTCTGACACCAGGCGTGCTCACTCCCAGCCTGCTCGCCCCAGAGCACAAGCCAGGTGCAGAGGCTTTGCAGAAATCAGCACATCCTCCAAGGAGTGAGGCTTTTCTCTCCACACATGATAATAAATAACTGTTACACTCCTATGGGAAGAAGACATGAGGAAGAGGAAACAAGACTTTTAAGTCTCTGGTTAATGAGACAAATATTTTTTATTCTTTTCTGTTCAGGTACTTGTGTCACCCTTTCACAATGATATTTTAATAAGCCTTCGTAAGCTCTACAAATTGCCCTTTATATCATCACAAAAAAGGAAGCTCCAGGGGATGAGCAATGTATACACTGAATACACAAGAAACCTAGCCTGCAAGAAACCAGGTATCTGGAATGGGTGCCCCTCTGAAAACACCCAAGGGAGAGGTATTAGTAATTTTAGTGGTGGCTTCACAGTGCCTTTCAAACGGGACAAAGCTAAGCTGAGGTCAGACCCCATGGTCAGGGACTGACAGGCGGCTTTGTTCCTTTGTTCCTAAGCCCGCTCCTGAACTTAGGAAACAGCCAAGGGTCACTCTCTGATACCTCCCAGAAGGCTACAGAGACAAAAGCCTTAAGACTGTACCGGTCTAAACTTTGGAGTTGGCTGATACAGCGTTCCTGTGTGAAGGAGAGGTTGTAACTGTTAGTGCCAAGTGATGGGTTTGTTTCGACTGACACCTGTCTCGCGTGTGGGTGTCACATGGCATATGCCAGTGCTCAGGTGTGGGACAGGGAGCAGGGTGAACACCTGCAGGTGCAGGTGAGCTCATACGTGTGCGCATGAGTGTTTAGGAGCACATGTGCACAGCATGTGCGCTAAATGCAATCTGTGTGGGCTGTTTCCAAACTAGTCCCTGCATGGCAAGGGGGGTTTCTCTCCAGGAAATGTAAGAAAGAGCCACTTTCACATGCAGGTTCACACAGGAGCATGTATGTGCAAAACCAGGCAAGTATCTGCTGTACCCATTTGCCCCTAGTGAGGGGACAAACCCCATACAGCTCAAAGCAGTAGAAAAACCAAAAAGGCACTGAAAGAGGCTTGTCTTCTCCAACCTGCCCCCAGGGCTATGCATTGCAGCCCCTACACAGCCCTCCCTGCCCCAAACCCTGCTCCCCATCCCCATGGCTTAGCCCCTGCCCTGTTCCCAGGGCTCCTGAGCTCACAGCTACTCATCCAGAGTGCAGCACGGCCCCCCCCCCCCCCGCCACAGGACAGTGTGTTCTGAGAGAGCAGGGACTCAGAAAACCTAAGCAGGAACGGCAGTATCCTTTGTGTATCATGAGCCTGGGCTCCTGCCAAATTCCTCTGCACCCACTGCCTCTATTAAATGCGTCAATCATTTCTTGGCAATCCAAGCCCCAGAGAAGAGTTGAGAGGCAACTTCAGGCAGTTCAGTTGCTTTCATTAAAGGTAAAAATACATGCTGAGCAGGAGCTAGGAGCAGGACTGAGCTCTGTCTGCACAGAGAGCAGGGCTGCCAAACCCTCCCTGCTGAGGAAGAGCATGTGGCAGCAAACAGACCCTCCCATGGTCACAGGCTCTGTCACAACGGCCACTGTTCAAGGAGAGTTGCAGACATTTGCATGTGGATCTTGGTCTTGTTGGGTGACTGGGAAAGCAGAGGGAAAGCGTCAAGGTGCAGGGGATGCAGCAATACCCCTGCATGGCTATCCTGGTGCAGGTGGGCAGGGGCTGGAGTGATCATCTGGCACCATACCCCTGGGACAGCAGCCGCTTGCCAGAAGGTGCTGCCTGCAGCACAGCCACCAAATCCTGCCAGTCAGCACAGGGCTGGAGTGGAACTGGGACCCAGCTCTGGAGCTGAACCCTGGGAAGAAACTGAGGTGTTCACTTCCTCACCCTTGAACAGCTGCAGTGGTCAGTGTGCCGGGTGGGAAAGTGCCCTTGCTGCAGGCTGGCACCTGGGCTACTGTGGCAGGGCCAGCAGTACTGGCACCAGGGAGCAGCAGGGCTGTGGGGAATAGAACAGTAAAGTTGAGGTGACTCAAATATTCCTCTCACAGGGCACAGCCAGTCCCAGCTGAGTACAGTGGGAGAGAGGAGGACAAACAGGCAGCGACCCACTGGAGGAGTCTATGCAGAGAACTGTGGAGCTCGAGTGGGAATGAGTGGCCTGGGGACACCATCAAAAGTGTCACGGGGAATCACTGGAGGAAGGCCGGGGGGGCCAGGGCACCAGGTGGTGGTGGGTCCAGGAATGGCAAAATGAGGAGCCACACTCTGCATGGACACCGGTGTCCCGAGAGGCTCACCCCCTGTCAGGAGCTGCTCTGCTCAGGCCACCGTGCCTGCTTGGCCGCATCCACAGGGCTCCTGAGAGTTGCTGCATGCCTGCGCCACTCCCATTCAGACAGCTCTGTCTCTTTGCCTGCTGCTCTGTTCCTTCCCTTTCCCTTTGCCTCTTCACACACTTGCTTTGATCTGCACTCCAGGGACTCACTGTTAAAAATTAATGTTTCATGAATGTTGCTGCCCATGGCTTGAAAAATGGCTTTTTTCCCCCAGGTTGTGGCTCACACTAGCTCCTGAAGGACTGTTCTGCACCAAGTTAAAAAGACAGGCCAAAACCTCTTGGGTTCCTCGTGCCTTGGTTTAGGGCAGGATGGGACCTGTTCCTGCCCGGCAGAGCTGTGCTGGAGGGGAAAGCTGGGACGGCATCATGGTGCCCGGGCCATCCCAGCAGGCTCTGCCAGTCCCCAGAGCAGCTCTGTCCTCCTGCCTGGGCCCCACCAGCCCTGCCTGTTCCACCAGGGCTCAACCCAGCTGCCTCCTCTGCATCGGTGAGAAAGGGGCTGTGGCCAGGCCTGTGGGCTCATTCCCTTGAGATTAGCAGAAGGACCAGTGCCTGGTGGAGTGTGCCGTTCCCTCCATGCTCTCTCGAAGGGGCTTTTTCCCCGGGTTTCTCTACACCCAGATTCCAGCAGTCAGCAGAAAGCACTGGTTCTCTGAGCTGGTGAGAGAGGCGTGAACAGCAGTGATTCCCCCAGCCTTGTCTCCCCTCACAGCCTTGCCCAGGCTCTGCTTGTGGTGCCAGGGGCTGGCAGAGGTTCTGTCCCACCTCTCTGGCCTCCTTCCGTTTGGGAGGCTGCTCAGCGCACTGAGGCCACTGGCTGAGCTTGGCCCGGCTCTGAGCTGAAGGCATGTTCGCAGCCTGGGGCGAGCACAGCCTGGGAATGGTCCTCTCTTCTGTCCTGCTGGGTGTTTTGGGAGGGAAGGGATGCAGCGCCCGGGGCAGCAGGGTGGGTGCAGCAGGAAGTCGGGCTTGCCAAGCTGGGTGTGTAGCATGTGGGGATGCTTGTCTGGGCTCCCAAAGCATTTTCCAAACACTTTAATTATAGTGATTTATATGGCAAAAGTGTGGGGGCGAGAGCTTGGGAAAGGCATTAGCACGTTTGTTCTGAGGGCTCTAATCAGAGGTAGGCGATGGGGAGAGGGAGGGTACAGCACTGGGGCTGTACCTTGAACTGTGACGTCAGGACGGGTTTGAAGGATGCAAAACTTGCCAGCTGTGCCAGGGATGTGCTGAGGGCATCCCTGAGGCCTTAGTGCTCCTCTGGGAACAGCCCTGGCATCAGGAGTATCAACAGATGTCCTGTGACTGTCCCTGGTGCTGCTCCTGAGCCCAGGTCTGTGGCACTGGGGCTTCTTGCCCCATTGCCCGCCAGGCTCAGCCCAGCTCTGACCAGCCCCAGCCCCACACACAGCTCCAGCACCACCTGTGCATCACCTGTGGAGGCAGAGCAGGTAGACAAGGCCACAGGTGAACATGGCACACAAATGTCTTTACTGCAGTCACCAAAAAATGATCAACAACTCAACATAAACTCAGTGTTCTTGTTGGTATTATCTTGAAAATTAATAACCTTGTCTGTTTTTGTTTTGCAAAACATTGTTCTCAAATCCCCAGCACGTCACACAGAAGCACATTCCCATGCACGCACACAGTTTTCTGCAGCCCCAGCAGATGAAAAGCCACCTGTCTCTGTGCAGAGACAGCAGCTCAAGCCCAGGAGCTCAGCAGTCAGGGGAACACTACAGGACATCTGTGCTTCATCCGAAATCTCATCCCCCTCCAAGCATGGCTTGCTCTGAGGAGACCGTCACTCCTGCAGAGTCCTAATTGCATCAGGGGAAGTGAGAGAAATATTGGGCTGCTGTCATGGTTGGTGGCACCAGGCTGGCCACAGGCACAGCGTGGGGCTGCTGAGCTGAGCCATGGTAATCAGTGGTGTGGGGATGCGAGTGGCACTGCAGCGGTGGCTCTGACCCCTTTGAGCCACCACGGGATGCAGCCCTTGCAGCGTGGCCACAGCACATGTCACCGCTGCTGCAATCCTACTTTTTGGTCTGTTTTCTGATAAATAACCTTTTCCTGTCCTTTTTGACAGTGATCTTTATTGATGTCTGACATCCCTCACAGCCAGGTCTGGCCTCAGAGAGCTGTGGTGTCCCGCACACCCCATGGCCATAGTGCAGGGGGAGAGCGGCAGAAGCAGCTCTGCTTCTCTAAGATGCCCACAGCTTCCCTAAAACAGTTGCTTCCAGACGTGTCAGGGTGGGTGCTAACTGAGTCTCCTGGTGGGAACATTGCGCTGAGGACAGAGTGAAAACAATGCTTTAAATAACCATACCATAGTCTCCTGGGGGGCTGCTCCTGTCAGGGACAGCAGTGCTGGGCAGCCCCGCCTTGGCTCCTGCTGCGAGTCCCCTCTCCCAGGAGTCCCAACGGCAGGGCCTCGCACCTGAACTCCTGCCCAGGGCACACAAACCCCTCTGCACTACCTGGGGATAATTTGCTGATACAGGGATAAGCAAGCACTGCTCTACCCATAGGCTCACGTTATCACTTAATTGAATCCAATTGATTGCGAAGCTAAAAGCAGCCTTGGCTTAGAGTACTGCAGATGGTGCCTGGGAGCAGGGCAGCATGCTGAACCCTTAAAAGCATTGGCATCAAGGACAGACACAGGCTTGCTCTCCTAAAGTGTCTCACACGTTATGATGATCAGGAACCAGCAGCAGGGCAGTTCCAGAGGATATTATTTATCACACTTCAAGTCTGCACAACCAGCCTC
Source organism: Oreocharis arfaki (assembly GCA_013398015.1). Lineage (NCBI taxonomy): Eukaryota > Metazoa > Chordata > Aves > Passeriformes > Paramythiidae > Oreocharis > Oreocharis arfaki. The sequence continues at coordinate 163,996 of VZRR01008876.1, forward strand.
TTATTCTTGCCCTTCTGCCTTCAGTGGGCAGACTCTGCTCCCACAGAGATTTCAAGGGAAGGAAGTGTGCATCTGCAGGGCGATGTGGGGGCAGCCTGGCTCTTAAGTGGTCTAACCACAAGCCCACACTGCTGGGAATGGAGCCCAGAAGACCTGCTGCCCAAACACAAGCTTCTGTGTATGAACAGCTGCATCCAGGGCTGCTTGTGAACCTGCATCCCCCAAGCAGTGCTAGAGATGGAAAGATCCAAGAACAGCCCTGTCACAGCTGTCCCCTATGAAGGAAGTGGGACAGGCCCTGAGGTCCCTCCAGATGCAGGAAAAAGACAGGGAGGGAAGCAACAGGCAGCTGCACCTTTGCTCATGCCTGAGCTGAGAGCAGGCAGGGGAGCCAGCTGAAAAGTCCCTGGATGCAGCTGGCACACTGTCTGAGGCTGCTGGGGCATCTCCACACCAAATAACAGCATGAGCTCCACAAACTGCTTTTCTGCAGTGATCCTGACCATGGGATATCACAGGGGTCAGGGATCTCTCCTGGGACTCTGTTTACGATGTCCGTGCCCAGACATGCTCAACCTTGGCTCACCTTGCACTGGTCTTTCTGATTTGATTGCGTTTTCCATAAATTCAAGACTGGCATTCCTGCAAAAGGCAGTGCATACTTTATTAACTATGCTGCTTTCTTGTCCACTAATTAAAATCAAATTATATCTGATGCACACAGCATACTTTGCAGTGAAAGAAACCTGCTTTCCCAATCTACTCTCTGAAGCAGTTTATTTAGCCCGCTGAGCTGAAAAGAGTGCAGCCCTGCAAAGATCCCAGGGATGCTAAGGACCCAGCTGGCTGGAACTTGTCCTGGGCTCAACTTTTTGGTTTCCTTCCAGGCTAGGGCTAGGGTCCCTGATGGCTGAGGAGAAGAGGAAAGAAAAAGTGATCCCAAGGGAAGTGAGCCCAGCTGACGGCACTGGTTTAACACAGCCTGGTTTTAGTAAGCAGGAGAAAAGCTGCTCAAAACTTCTATGTCCGGCACAGAGCCAGTTGCTGAAGGCTCTGACGATGGGCAAGTTACTAGCCTAATTAGACAAGCTGGTAACACCTCTGTGATGACATATTTAAGAAAGGAAAAACCACGGGAAACTAACTTTCTTCTCCCAAGGGGTGGTGAGGTGGCTGCCGGGGCCCATCCCGGCGGGGGCCGTCGGGGGCCGCGTGGCCGGAGCCCTCCCGAGGCTGGGACCACGTGGCCGAGGCCCTCCTGAGGCCAGAGTCGCCCGTGCGGTGCCGGCAGGGACCACGCGGCCTGGGCCGGCCACGCAGTGCTGGCAGGGACCACATGGCCAGCAGCGAGAGACATGGTGAGCACTTCCCCGATGCGGACCCTGGACAAGATGAGCCTTTCAAATACAACTTACAGACACCAACTTTCTTCCAAGTCAGAGAAAAAAGAAAAAGCGAGGACACATGAGGAAAACCAACATGGCAGCACAGAAGTCAGTGAAAAAAAAAA
>VZRR01008876.1:165692-249764 GCA_013398015.1 Oreocharis arfaki
ACTCACACTGGAGCACATGGACACTGAAAAGCTGTAATCTAGTGAGGAACTTGAACAGAGAGAGATAACACTTGCTTTTAGAGATAGAGGAAGACAACCTTTCCTTCCAAACTAGAACAGCTCATTCTTAAAAGATAAACTAAAATGACCCACGCTAGGCAGTTGTGGCAAGACTGCTTAGCCTGTGGGAGGGATTCACATTGCAGCAGGTTCAGGCAGGACTGCTGCTTGTGGAAATTAAAACCACGCTAGAAAAGTTCACAGAGAACTATCTCCCATGGAAAGGATCCCACAGCACAGCAGAAGAAACTCTTTTCCTTAAACATACTGAAGAGAGATTTTTAAGAAGTGAAATACTGACCAACCCCCCATGTTTTATTTCCTTGCATGGTTGGTAGAAAGAGGGAGGGACTGGGAAAGAATGGTGTTCTGAAAGTTCACTTTGGTTCTCATTACCCTTTTTATTTTTAATTCTGTTAATAATAAATCTTCTTTATACTGTTTAAGTTTTGAACCTGTTTTGCCTTAAAGGGGGTTTTTTTCAATAATCCTTATCTCAACTCATGAAAATGAAGTTTTAATTTCCCCTCCTCTACTTAGCTATAGCAGAGGAAAATAAGTAGATGTTTCTTTCATGAGTGCCTGGTGCATAGCCAGCGTCAAACCCTGACAGAGGCTCATGGGAAGGTGAGCAGCAGCAGCCACCCTTGCCCTGGGCTCCCTTTTGGGTCCATCCGTCTCCTCTGCCACAGGCTTGGGCACCCGCACATGACACCAGTATGTTTGACTGTCTGGGGAACAGGAGAGGATGAGTTTCTTCAGAGTGATCCAGTCCCTGCATGAGGGCACAGTGTGAAGGACACAAGGAGCACAAGCCCAGAGCAGCCCCCTCACGGAAGGGTCTCAGCAGGCACTGCCAGCCCTCCAGCAGCACTGCAAGATGCACCCACAAATGCCTCAGAGTCACTAGCTCAGGCAGGGCCTGCACAGACCCTGTCCCTCTGCCCAGCAGCAGTGGCAGATCCTTTTGCCCACAATGCACTAAAATGCAGGTACTGAGTCCCCAGAAAACAGCATAAGGCTCAGCATGGAGCAAGTCACATAGTAAAGAGGCTCAGGAGAGAGGGGCCAGCCCCTGCCCTGTGTCTCCTCAGTGAAGCCACTACTGTCAGATTTTTTTCCTTAGGGAAAGGGTAGAGTTTCTGCAAAAAGACAAGTCTTCCTCTGTGGCTCTTGTGCTGGTGCTGGCAGGAGCCACGTTTGGAGTAATACATCATCAATGGAAGGTATCTAATGATGTATTGCCCTAATACATCACCATAGCAACAGTGCTCTAATGATGTATTATTCTAATGTGTTACCCAAGTGCCCATTCCTCTGGATGATGTATGGTTAGGATGGCTGTGCTCTGCCAAGCCCAGAAGCAGCAAAGCTCTCCTGACTTCCAAGCACCTCTGGGAGCGTTGCCTGCCAGTGCATGGGATGCACTGGCTGTTTGCTCCCACCTTTGTGGGCATCCTCAGGCAGAGGTGCTCCCTTGCCACACAAGGGTGGGGGAGCTCCTGAACTTGGTGTACATCACAGTGCCCTGGCAACACACATTTGGGCAACTACCACAACTGTCATCCCTTTCCTTCCCTCCCCACAGCCAAGTTACAGTGTCACTTGTGGAGCTCTGAAAGACAATTTTAAAAGCATTCCTTTCCTGGCATTTGGAAAATCCAGAAGGGGAAGTGACAGGCAGGTTTGTGCATTTCTCCAGCCCCCTCCAATGTATTAAGGCCACACAGTGGCCTGGGTTTGCTCATTAACAATGAAATACCAGCTGGAATTCTCCTGCTGCCTGTGACAGAGACAGCATTGTTTCCAATTCACACTATCTTTTTGACCATTCAAATTCCATTAATTCAGTCACCCTAATGCGTAGGACAGTAATCTGAAATGTTTTCCCAAACAGCTTGGTGACTATAGAGCAACAATTCATGGAATTGCTTGGGGACATCTGTGCAAAGCAATGCTCAGTAAAAAGCTCGTGGCCAGCTGAATGCTCCCTGTGTGGACTTCAGATTCCAGAGAGGAGCAGGGAAGCTGGCAGACAGAAAGACTGAATGAATGGCAGGAGAAATCATTTCATCTATGCAAATCCATGCCAAGCTCTCAGTGCAGCTGCTGTCAGTGGGGAGCTCTGCCCCTCTGGACTGACACAGAAGAAGATTTTATTGTGCACTGAGACGCTTTCTCTGCCAGACCAGCAGGCGCTCACCGCGCAGGGACTGCAGCCTCTAGTGTCCTCCATGGCCACAAGCATACAGGTGAATCCTCCATGGCAGAAGCAAGGTCCAGTGTAGGTTCTGTGGAATGACACTCACTGTCCCTCTGCTCTGGGATTCTCAGGCCTTAGAAGCCCCTAGAGTGGAAGCCAGGAACCACTCTGAAGCTAATGGCACCCATGGCTTATTCCTTCATGGAGTAGCAGCAGCACTGCCTGTATCAATACAAATCCTGGCACAGGCTGCCCAGTGCAGCAGTGGAGTCACCATCCTTGGAGGCTGTGGGGGCAATGCAGCGGGAGTTGTGCTGGCTCACACTTCTCCCACAGCAGCACTGTCACTGGGGTCAGCAGACATGCCTGGGAAACCATTCAAGTTGCCATGAAGTACCCACAGCTGACGGGACAAGGTGCTTCAGGGACTCAAACTGGTGACACCCCAGAGGGAGACCCCGTGGTACAGACCAGAACTCCAGTCTGGCCAGTGCAGAGCTTGAGATGTCAAGCCTGCTCAGTCTCCCCAGGGCTGTGTCAGACTGTCCCTCAGCTGTGGGCGGGCAGGCACACCACAGGCCTCGCTGGAAGTGTGGGTGTAGAGGGATGCAAGAGGCCTCCCCTCCCTGGGCTGCCTCTGCAAGGCTCCCGTGATGCACCTGGGCAGATTCCAATCACCTCTCAACGTTTCAGAAGTGACAAATTACAAGATCTTCAGCAGAAAAAGAAGTGAAACAGTGACCAAAAAGGAATGATTGTATTGTCAATAATGTTTCCAGTAGCTGATGCATGAGAACACCCAAATGATTTTTAAGATTTCAGTAGAAACCCTCCAAATGGCAGCACAAAGGCAAAATGTGTATTAACCCAGGGTCTCCTGAGAAAATCCTTCTTTTTTGCTAGGGATGTGCACAGCTATGCCAGGCATGGGCCAAATGCGTGCTCAGCATCATGTAGCCCATTTAACAGCAGATGAGACAGGATCTTTTCCTTGTTCCTGCTGAGACAGGAGTGATCCTGAGAGCATTCCAAGAGGGATGAACAGACAAATACACTGCTCGATGGGATTCCTGCCACCCTTTTCCTTCCTAGGGCTCAGTGCAAATGCTTCCTAAACAGCTCTGGAAACAAACGGCTTTTTGAAAGCTGCCCTAAAAGGCCTCTGCTTTCACTAACATTAAGAGTAGGGAACATCAAGAAAAAGATCACCTCCTAATTCTTTGGGGAACCGAATTTGCAGAACAGGCATCCTGTCTTAAAGATACACAAACATTCCCCTCAAAAGGCAGGCACAGCCCTTGCCCTGTGTGTAGCAGGACATAGAGCTGATGGTTTTGCGATGCCACATATCCAGCACAGCCTTGGAAATGCCATTGTGCTTGAAACATATTAGACAATATTGTCATGTATTGAAAATTGGCAAATCTCCAGGCTGGGGTTTCAAGGCATAATTTGTAGATTGAATGTTAATGAATATTACTGTTGTTATCTTGCAAGGCTGTGCTGACTTCTTCCTGACTCTGCTGCCCATTGCATATCTTGATTTTTACTTTTTTTACCCCTATAACAAGCAGCATAGGCAATTTCAGCACAGCTGGTAAGTCAGGAAACCAGTTGAAGACACATGGGAAAAAGTGATTCTTTCTGTGCCTATGTCACTGCCTCCCCAAACTCTGCTGCTTCAAACACTTGCTGACACAGGATCATTGTTTTATTTGAGTCCTGTCTATCCTTCTTCCTGCAAACTCACCCAGCCTCAGTAGCACTGGCCCAGCCATGACACATGGAGGTTAGGAGCAGGCATCAAGGAGATCCTCAACAGCATAAATCTTCTTTTAGCTCCATGGGGAAAGAGGCATGGAGGGGAAATACTGTCATTTCTTCAGCTCTGCACTGCCCTCAGCTGTGATGTGGCTTTGCTCTCGGGAGCCTTTTTGTGCAAAACATCAGAGCAGCAGCTCACCTGCAGCGGGTGCTCCAGTGGCACTCCCCTGGGAGCGCCCCCCTACAACTCTTGCGGTCCCTGCCCTCCCCATGGGATGGCTGGCACCAGGGGCCACTCACAACACACTGCAGCCCACCATGATTTATGTGGCACTTGTACAACTGATGCGCTTTGTGCCTTGGGACAGTTAAATGGTAGCTCTGTCATTAGTTTAAGCAGGGGTTAAAGGTGATCAATAACAAGGGTTTCATGCCAAATTGATCACTCCTCGCTATTTATTTCTGCCTTTTGCTTTCCATTCCAAGGTGCTTTTAGAAATAGTAATTAAAGACATAACAAGTGTTCCACTAGGCAGAATATCAAACACTCCAGATATTGATTCAATTCTCTCCCTCTTAATGACATTGATCTGCACCTGTCCCCAACACCAGCAACGCTGGGCCAGCCTGCAAGGTTGCTCCCCACAGCCAGGGTTGGGGAGGCGAGAGCCCTCCTGGGGGCAGAGCCAGCCCCTGCCCTGGGCAGAAGGTGGAGAACCACACAGTGCTCTGGGACAGGCAGCCTTTAGCTGTCAGGTCCAAGTCACTCACTGAGCCTCGCTGCTTGGCCCATCCTGCGAGCCTGCCGCACAGACCTGGACTCAGGGAGGGGAACACTGTGGGGGGAGTACAAGGGAAGCAAGATGTCAGGTCAAGTTTGGCAACACTTTTCATCCCTTTGGTCCCAAATGCTTTGACACCTGAGCCCATGGCATGGCATGGAAAAAACATGATGAAAACTGTCCTGAACACTGAGTATTCTCAAGCTCCTGCCACTTCCAGCTCTGCAGAGGACACAAAGGCATAAGGGACATGGACCTTAGTACTGAAGAAGAGAAATTCAGAGTTGCACCCTGACCCCCACCTGGCAGGAATGAGGGCAGGGGACAATGTCCAACACCATGGCATGTCATTGCTCCTTCAGACAGCTCTGCCAGATTCATGCCACAGGCCATGTGTGTAATAAAAATAACCCCATGCTGCTGCAAGTCAGCCAGGAGCTGGAGAGACGACACTCGGCTGCACTTGTCAGCACGAGCTGGAGCTCCATGTGGCTCCCGGCTGATGGAGAGCATTCCAGCAGTGGGTGATGCCCTTCCACAGCACTTATCCTCAACACCCAAAGCAGCCTATCCTGCTTTCCACAGCTCTGGGCAGCAGGGTCAGGAGCACTTTTCCCAGATCAGGAACATACCCATACCAGTGACAGGGAAGCAGGGCAGCCATGTTCGGTCCTTGCAGAACAGCTCTGCCCACACCGCACCACTGAGCCCAGCACACAGGGATGCTCTTCCCACCAGCATGACTGAGAAATCCCTCTGCATCCCTCACTGTGCACACAGGCAGCATCTCACACTGCTGCAGCTCTTTTTGCTGAGGTGCCTCAGCAATCCATGGAAATTAACCCTTGCAAATTAATGTCATATCTTATGATATCAATTCATGAGAAGAACACTGGGGGAAAAAATCCTAAACATTTCTCATAATCCTTAAGAAAATGAACAGGGGATCTGGGAGTAAAATCCAGGAGCTCTGACAGCATTTTAAAGGAAAGCCTGCGTTGTAGCACATCTCATAATTGCCCTCATGTTCTACAGCTCCCTCATTGCCCATCCTTCTGTTGGTTTGTCTGTAACCAGGTTAGTCTTAAACATGACTGAAAAAACCATCTCCAATTTAAAACTAATTATATATTTTAAAAATCCCCAAACATAAAGACATCTAATGAAATAGCCTGACTCTTTATCCTGCAAATGACTGCAAAAGATGCAAATGTGTTAATTCCCTTTCTAGAGTTTTGTCTGGCTACAAATTTATGATCCAGCATAATCTCAGTTGCAAAGTGTAATTTTTATGTGATTGAGAGGTACTAACACACAGTGAGTTCCAGGTAATAAAAATCACAGGACAGATTTTCCCCCCCAAAAAACCAACCCAAACCAAAAAAACACAAAAAGTACAGTAAAATGTAAAGATGTCCATTTGCCCATTGGCTCTCTCATACCTTCTACTGATCCCTGACTGCAGAGCTGGCATTTCCATGGAGTGTCTGACACCTCTTGTGCATATATATGATATTTGCAAGAAGACTTTTGTGCACTTGTCCACTGATTTCCTTTGAAGGTCACAGCTGTTTGGGGTGCAGCTGCTGAGACAGAGCTGAGCAGCTTCAGTGAGCCATCCACCTTCCTTAAACATACTGACAGAATAGCCAGCTCAGAAACATTCTGTAGGAAATACTGTTCTGTGGCTGTGGTAGCTGCTAAGAGCTTTGGCCCTAGAGAATCTGGTACAGTGATGGAAAGCAGATTGCCCCAGTGGAGCTGAGAGAAGCCAATGCCCAGAAGGAAACAGGTCCTGGATGCTGGTGGTGCTGCACAAATGCCTTGATCGGGCAGAATGCTCCTGAAGAAAGGTGGAAAAAAGGAAAATAAAGAAACATCTTTAAAGTTTGGCATGAAAAGCATTCTTCGTTGCAGCAAGTGTGCTCAGCAGTGTATGAGCGAGGGAAACAATGTAACCAGAACACCTTTGCAAGGCTTACAAGAAATAACACTCAATTTGCCCAACACCAAAAATACTGTGATATCAAGGAACATGAAATATTCATAAGGTCTGATCTAACATGCACATTATATCATGTGTACAGCATCACATGCTTTAACACAGCCTTTGCAATCTTGTAATCCCCACACATGGCACAGACACTGGGTTGTGTTCGTTCAAACTGAAACCAGGGGGAACTTCCATTGGCAGAGCCTTCCTTTCAGTAACAGAGGAGAACACCTGAGCAAGTGCAGTTGGCCATACCTCTACTGCTGTGCCCAGGCGAGAGCTGCATGCATATGTGCAAACCTACGCTCATAACAAATCACAAGTGGGAGCAATGCTGAATGCCCATAAATCAGCTTGGCAAAGTGCAGTGGCAGTTCCCATGAGAGACTTTAACGAGCTCCTTCTCTGTGTGTTTCCTATATAGGCACATACACGCAAAACAGGGATGATGCTGCTCAGAGCCCACATTGTACTCGCTGGTGTAAGCCTGCAGAAAACCTGTTCTTTGGAGCTGCCCATTTCAGGAAGGTACATTGGTCTTAGTCCCCCTGAGCAACAATACTAATCTTAACAAGACCAGACACTGTGTATGGACATTTAGCATTTTAAAACAAAACCAGAACACCCCCCACATCACCTCTGCTTGCTCCTGCCCCTGCTGGGGCTGATCTACTCCAGAGGACAAGAGGGCAGCAGCCGCTGGCGGCAGACAGAGCCCCCATGGGAGCCACAGCACTGGGCGCCTGTCCTCAGCATATGCCTCAGCATATGACAACTGGCAAGCACCAGCTCCGAGTCACCAGCCAGGATGTGCTCGTTTCAAACAACCCAACTGTAAGAAAAATACGAGGCAGCTAAGGAGAAGTAATTCCAGAGTTGTGGAGTTCTGCCCTGGGGCAGGACCTAAGTCTGCTTCCGGTACCTGTGAAATGACAACTCTGAGCTGTCCTGGGGTTGATCCAGCTCCAAACAATCAACGATAGAATTAGCATAACAATAAAATATATGCAAACAACATTATCACAGAATTACAAGATTTGCTTAACCCGATGGTACTGAAATCTCTCCTTCTAGGGGAGAGAACAAGCAGGAGTGGGCAAAATTGGGAACAAGACTCTATGGTGCTAATGCTGATGCTCCGAATCTTCATGTAAAGAGATTATAGTGTTTCAGCTGCTGCCTTAGCTCATTAGGGGCCAGTTGCTTCACAGCACTGTGCTGGGATCAGGCACGGCTCTGGCTGGGCAGCAGTCAGAAGAGACCAGATTCAGCATAAGATGAACACGGCATTACTAATTACGAGTGACTGTGCCTCGCCAGGCAAACTGCTGTGCTGTAGTCACTTCTGCAGTTGTTATACAGCAAGCACTCCCTGCTCTTGCAAGTGGCACAATAATAGTCTAAGACAAGAAATCTGGAAGAAATTGGATATTGGAATACTACAACCTTTTCCTAAGCATGCAGGAAAGCTGATCGGCAACTGTTCACCTTTTTACAAATAAAAGGGAAAAAGTGATACCCTACTGAATGTTGTCTGCCTTACAGAAAACAGCAATGTCCTAAAATTACCAATAACCAACTTACAAGGTGACAGCATTTGGGTTATTGGTAATTTTAGCAATAGCATTTGGGAAGCATAGCTGCCTTCCCATGTACCTGCAGCACATAGGCAGGATCTCCACCTGGGCAAGGGTGGTGCAGCACAGCTCATGCCCTTCTGCAAGTGTGAGAAGGGCTGAGTCCACACCAGGGCTGCATTCGCCTGGTACCAACTTCCCCATCTGGCCAAAGACCCCTTGGTCACTACCTCAGCTCTCCTCAGCAGTCTGAGATGTAAGCCCTGGGTCACCAGCCCCTGTGGACTGTGGGCAAGGCAAGTGGATCACCCCAATCCCTGGTGATGGATGACACCTGCCCCAAGCACGATGAGCACAGTCTGGTGCCACCATGGGACTAACCAGAGCCTGAATGCCCTGAAGAGCATCTGCCAGGGACAGGCACTGCTCAGCAGCAGAGTGCTCCTGGGTTACAGGTTTACTATTTACTTTGTTAGAGCATTTTAAATAAGTATTTGTACATCTGCTTTTCTTTAATGTACCAACACCACAGTCCTACCTTCTCTTGCTTACTACTGATGTGGTAGTATGAGGTCATGCTTTCACCTTAGTGAGAAACAACCATCAAGGAAAAAAAAAAAAGTCTCCCTTCAGTAATTGCTATTTAATCCCTGACCAGGAAAACGAACAAGTTATTCTAAGATAGGCAAACCTTTGGGGCATTTGATTTTTAGAACAGCTGAGCACTGCGGTCCTGCAGAAATGAAATATACATAGAGTATTTTATTTTTGCTGCTCAACAGCATGAAAGAGCTAATGCAGTGGGGCTGCCAGCGCCTTATACAATCTGACACACTGAACAACCCAAGGGTGCTCATCCTCCCCAGCACTCACAGCACATCTCATCCATTAGAAGAACGCAATGTGAAAATTGACCCTTCCCTTCTGAGGGATATAAATCCTGTTTGCCATCCAGGTTAGTTTAGAATGAAGAGGTTACTGAAATGTCTCCTACTATAGAAAATCAGCACAATTAAACATTCAATGCAAACAAGTTTGTTTTCTTTAAAAGAACAAGCAAACCAAAACCCCCCTCTTCTGTTAATTTTTGATTTTGTTTCTTCTTCCCTTAAAGCCTGGCTGTCACACAGAAATTCCAAAGCAAAGGCTGCAATTACAGCATGACCAAGCACTAAAACCAATGGTACATGTGTGGGAAACACACAAGGTAACAGCTAAAGACAGATTCTCAGAGATGGAAATTAATTTAAATGCTGTCATGATACATTGACTCAAACCCTTGAATCATCATCATCCTTTACTTTTTTGCTGGAGTGGATCATCTAAGCTACTACATCTGCTTAGCTATTTAGAAATCAGTAAATATCCAGTAAAAACAGCAAAACTTTTTGAATTCAGGATCTCTACAACAGCCCTACCATTCTCTGCTATTCTATAAAAACCAGTCTCCTTACAAAAAACGAAGCTAACCCTGTAGCAAAAGCTGACAGAACACACACCACACACTAAACCCTTTAGGTGAGATTTCGTATTATGCTCTGCATGCCAGGGGAAGTTATTAATACCCTAACCCACAGCATTTACTAGCTTGTTTGTATTACAAAGTGAACCATTTCTTTACAGAGTATTTGAAATAACTGCTCAAAGTGACTTTATTTTAAAAATCTCAAAAATCAGTTTACCAGAATTTCAAATGAGAACTTGATAGTCTTATATTTGCTGATGTAGAATAGCTACATTATAAGAAACATTGAAAATGCAATAAATTATAACAATATCAATGGCAAATGTGGCATTGCTTAGACAAGTAATATACACTCCCACCAAAGGCACAAAATGCAACAAAATCAAACTGCAGCAAAGACAAGAATTTTCAAGTATAAATTTTCAAGAGTAAGTTACATTTGGCATGTTAGAAATTTTTATATCTATTAAAACGAATTATACACAAACTGCAATGCACAATGCAGCACTTTTGCTAGCAAATCCCTTTTAAAGCTTCTGTTTTCACAGCACATAATTTGGACGGAGTAAAGTGGGGAAACTATCCAGTGCCAGATGTCTGAGAACATTAGTAAATTCTCTGCCAACTAAAAAGAAAGAATTTGGTCCTCTACTAAGAGATTTCGTTTAAGTATTTAATCGGTGCAAGAGGTCTGTATGGGAACATACTTCAAAAGTTCTCCCAACACACAAAACACCGCAGGAATCCAAGGACCTGCAAAGGCAAACAACCATCACATGCAACTTTTCCTGGTGCTGCAAGAGAAAGTTTAAAGTAGAGATGCAGAATCATTCCTCCAAGAACTGCGAATGCAAAAAACCTGTATTTTCAGCCTTTCTTGGCATAACCACAAAATATTCGGGCATGAAACCACGAAAAGGAAAGCTGGTGACATCAGAAAACCCGAGAGCGTGGTTTGAGTAGAAGGAATCTACTTTAGCAACACCAGTGTGCATGTATTACCTCTGCGATATGAGAGAAAAGTTACGTGCAGACTGTTTTCTGCTCACACTGCGGAGAGTTACGTTCGGATCAGTAAAACACTGCAGAAGGTGCAGGGACACGGCAGGGCACAAGCGCATCCACGCAGGGAAGCGGCTCGTCAAAGCATGTTACCGGGCGGTCAAGACCCCCCAAACGCCGCTGGTGCGAACCGCACGGCACCGCGGACACCGGGGCCACCCGTGCCCGGGATGGGGCTCGGCGGCCGCCGCAAGGGAGCTCGGCGGGGCCTCGCCAAGGCAGCGGCGCCGCCACCAGCCCCGACGGCCGGGCTCTCCCGGCAGCACCGCTCCCGGCCGGGCGCTGAGCCTGCAAAGACGACACGAGACCGGTTCCTGGGTAAATGGTTTATGTAAGTAATAAAATATTTACTATAACATAAATAGAAACGTACCCTCGCAGTCTACATTGGTTTTGCAATAGAGATACAAACAAAAACCGAAACCCAAGGGAATGGACCGGACTGAATCCACCGATGGGAGGGTGCGAGCTCCGCGCACGGTTAGAAATAAATAGAGACGGGCCGGGAAATGGTTTGGAAGCGTCTCCCCGGGCGGGCCGGGCAGAGCGGGAGGGGCCGAGCCGGGGGCGCCGCCGTCCCCCGGCCGCGCGAGGAAGGGAATAAATTAGAGATCGCAAACCTTTGGCTACTGTTGCGGCGGCCGCTGCGGCTCCGGCGGGCGAATAAATAGAGCGCGGGGCGCGGAGCGGGCGGCCGGGACAGTCTGAGAATAAATTAAAGCGCGTCCCCCGCTGCCCGCGCCCGCTGCGCCGCCGTCGGGGCCGCGGGGGGCCGGGCAGTCACTGCACGGCGCCGGGCAGCGCGTGATGCAGCGGCGACGTGTCCGCCTGTCCGTAAACGTCCTCCATGGGGGGATGCGGGACCCCCGCCGGCGTCATCCGCTTCTCCTTCTGCCGCCGGTTGCAGAACCAGACCCGCACCACCTCTTTCTCCAGCTGCAGGGAGTCCGCCAGGGAGGTGATCTCGTGCGCCGAGGGCTTGGGGCACTTGAGGAAGTGGTTTTCCAGGGCGCCCTTGACGCCCACCTCGATGGACGTCCGCTTCTTGCGCTTCCGGCCCTGCGCCGCAATCTTGTCCAGGTTGGTGGGGCTGCCCGTGCTGGAGTCCGTCTCCTCCAGCCACTTGTTGAGCAGCGGCTTCAGCTTGCACATGTTCTTGAAGCTCAGCTGCAGCGCCTCGAACCGGCAGATCGTGGTCTGCGAGAAGACGTTCCCGTAGAGGGTGCCCAGCGCCAGCCCCACATCGGCCTGCGTGAAGCCCAGCTTGATGCGCCGCTGCTTGAACTGCTTGGCGAATTGCTCTAGGTCGTCGGAGCTGGGCGCGTCCTCCTCCGAAGGCTCGGGCGGCCCCAGCGGCGGCGGCGAGGCCGCCAGCTCGTGGCCGCCCGCCTCCTCGGCACCCAGCGGGTCGCGTAGCCCGTGGTGCAGCGCTGGCGCCGGCGGGCCCAGCATTCCATTGAGGCCCGCATAGGGTTGCGCATAGAGCAGTGGCTGCCCGGACGGCGGTGACATGGGCGGCAGGTGGTGCGCACCGCCCTGCGCCCAGCCACCGGCCGCGCCGCCCGCCGCCGGCTGGTGTACCAGGTGCGGGCGATGGTGGAAGGCGGCGGCGGACAGCTCTTCGCGGGGCCCCGGCGGGCCACCCTTGGCGTGCTCGGCGGGCGGAAGGTGCGTGCCCCCTCCGCCCCCACCGCTGCCCCAGTCCGTGCCGGCGCTGGGCAGCCACTGGTGGTGCGCCAGCCCGACGGCGTGCCCGGCGGCGGGGGCCAGTCCCTGCAGGTACTCGTGGTGCATCATCTTCTGCACCTCGCGGTACGTGGTGCCCTGGTGCAGCCGGTCCCCGTCGGGGTGCATGAGCGCGGCGGAGCGCGGCAGGTACTGCGCGGCGGCGGCCATCGCGTGTACGCCGCGCCGTGTGCGCCGCGCTTTAGAGCCGCGCGCCGGGGCGCGGGGCCGCCGCACGCCGGCNGAGGCGCTCGGCGGGGCAGCCCGCGGCGGAGCGGCCGCCGATTGGAGGAGGGCGGTTCATTCATGCCGAACTGCCACCGGCCACATGGGCCGGGCGCGGGGGCGGCGCGGCCCCTCTGCCCGTTAGGTTTTGCCTGCTACAAGGCAGGTGGGGAACGTTGGCTCCTGCAGCTGGTGTGTCGGCCACTGGTCCTTAGCCACTGGACTGCTTGGTAATCAAGAACAACCTGGGACATTAAAATTTGACCTTTCTGGTAAACTTGGACCCTGGAAAGGGGGGACCTCCTTCCTAAGCACTCCATAGTTTAGAGCACCAAGGGCCAAAAAATGGGGATTTGAGATTGTTTGGGCGTCATGGGAAACGTGGGTCTTGGATGCTGCCCCAGAGGCAAGTCTCTGAGCCGGTTTGAGGGTTGGCACAGGATAAAGGGTGGAGGAATTTGTGGGAAAAGACAATGACAACAAGAAACAGACATGTCTGGCATTGCTGGGAGAGGGGCAACGGATGTCTTAATTAAGCCAGCTCCAGGCTTCATCTGGGGCTTGAGGCCCAAAGTGAATCAGGGTGGGCACCAGAAAAATCATCACTTCTAAAAATTAATCTTTGTCTCTGTGCTCCGTTTCTAAAATGGGAGCAGAGACAGTGACCTTTGCCAAGGGCTTGGGTGAACAGTGAACCATTGGATCAATATGTGTACGAGTATAACCTGTCAATGGCCACACACAGATGCCCTGCACTCTCCTCAGCTGGGCAGGGTGGCTCGCCGCTGCTAAGGACATTAACTGCAGCCTCCTGAAAGGCTTTTCATGAGGTGTGCCACATCCCTTCCCTCTGCATTGGAGGCACTTTGTCATTTCCCTCCACCAAAGCACTGGTTTGGACTTGGGTCCTCCAGCCCTGCATACTGGGACTATTGAAGCTAGCAGACAGAAGTTTGGCTTTTGGGCTTGGGGGGACCAAGCAGGGCCGCTGCAACACCCTACATCAGCACACGTGCAGCTCAGTGCACAGCGCAGTGCCCACCTCTGCCTGCACTGCCCAGCTTGTCCTGGTACAGTGGTGGACCTGTGGGCTGTGATGCATCGAGCCCCTGGTGCCACAGGATGAAAGTGCTGCCCACAACCACCCCATGATCATTCTGATTTGGTGCACACTGACCCTTGTCCTGGTTCACCCAGCTCCTAGAGCAGCTGGTTGGGTGGAATCACACAGGACTGGAAAGGTCCGTCTCCTCCTCCAGGGTTGCAGTGGGCGGGTGGCAACACCTGGTCTCACAGGAACCACTCCTGGCTTTCAGCAGCTAAGGGCCAAACCTGCAGCCACAGGATTGGTGCTGATCTATGCCAAGAGCTCAGCATCCATCAGGGGCCTGGGTAGCTGCTGGGCCTTGTTTTGCTGAATCATGGAAATACCAGCTACAAGAGTGACACACCTTGCTGCTGGCAGTCTCAGCTATCCACTGTCCTTGGGGACGAGTTTAGGACTGAACATATGCATTTTTGGCTGTGGAATTACACATATTTAGCTCCTTTCACTGAACCCAGTGTCTCTTTTCAGGTATGCAGCCCTAAAGAAAGGCTGGACTTTGTAGGAGAGAAGGGTTCTAATAGATCATGGAGCATATTTCATTACGAGAATAATGCTATCTTTCTTATTTTCCTGAGAAATCCTTTGCACACACTGCATACGTTTGTAATGAATAGAAGCCTTTCAAATGATTCAGTGACATGCTGCAAAATATCATACTTGGTTAAGCATTTTCTATATATTTTTTTCTGACCTAGGCTCATATTCATGCCAGCTCTCCGTGATGCAGTGCTATAATATTCAAATTTTTGGTAGCCAATTGATTTTGATATTTATATCCATTTTTCAGGGAATCACAATGAATAAATGTGCACAGCTCTAACTTTATGCAAAATAAGTTGTGTATAAATCAGTAAATCATAAATAGAATAAATCATTTCCAAAGGCTGAAGACTGGATTGCATTTCAAACTTTCATCTGTTTTATATTTTTCAGAAATCACCAAAAGAGAAAACACATTGTGTGTGATAACTGAGGTCCCCATCATGGACTGTTTACTCAGTAGTGCTGGTTTATGTTTGATCAAATGGTCTTTGTAAACCAAGGCATTGTGCACAGATTGTGCTTTTGGCTTGTTCTGCTTAATAGAACTTAAAGACTGGGAACAGCAAACAGCAGAGGAAGATGAGAAATTCCCATTTAACTCCTCCCTCAGTGATTCCCAACTCCAGAAGTGAGAGGTGGGTGGCAAAGTTCTGTCTTTTATTAAACAACATGGAGGAGATAAAAGGAAAGGAGATGGTGCTGATGCTAAGTAAAGAGGACAGGAAGGATTAAGATGCCTGTATAAGCACTAATTTCAAGAGCCAGACCTGCATATTTGTGATTCTGGTATCCCCGTCTCCACTGAGGTCTGGGACTGAGGAGTTGCACATCTTGAAAGATCCCGCCAAGATTTCATTATATTCAAAGTGTCTTCCCGATTTCTTAAAACTAATTTTTATTATATCTATTCTTGTTTTTACATAGCTTTTCAGAGCCATATCATCCAGCAAGTCCCTGTAGGAGAGCATCCAGGTTTCCTAGCAAAAGCTAGTTCCTTCATTAAGCCTTGCCAGGGATATTGGCATGCAGTCCATTCCCTCTTCAAGGAATAAACAACCCCATGGGCAATGTTCGATATGATTCATTCTCTGTGTGACTGTGACAGCATCAGAACATGCTGAATGCAGCTGGATCTGAGGACTGAAATAACGAGGAGGCTCGGCACAGAGGGAACAGAGCTGGGACTGCTGTGCGCAGCGAGGGGCCTGCTGGCAATGCAGCACATGCTTTGCTCCCTTGACCAGACCCAGGGAACAGGGAGGCTTAGGATTGCTTGGGAATGGTCTGCGATGAGGAGCTGTGTTGTGTCAGGACACCTAGTCACTGGGAAACTGACTCACATCTGGGCCTCCAGCACTGAGTGAACAGCTGCTGCTCCTGTCTGGGCCCATCTCAGACACCAGTTGAAACAACTGGATTGAACATTGGAGCAGGGGCTCTGCACTATTTCTGCATCGAGGAAAGACACCAGCATTACCTGTCAGTTGAGAGGAGGCAAGAGTCAATTCTCCAAATAGAATCTGTCTCTAAGTGTGAAACTTCCCTGAGAAGAGGCAGCATTTCCCAGAATTTTTAGCATGTTACCTAAATGTCTTTCATCTAGGACATCTAGGAGCACAGATAAGAAATTTTTACAACTGTTTGGGTGGCTATACCTTTTGGCAAAATCTTATTTTTGCTTTGCTCATCTGAACTTGCAGAATTCTTGATTTGGTGAGTGACAGTTGAAAAGTTAGTGGCTGGTACAACTGAATTTAGCCATAAAACTAGAGAGGAAGGGAACTAGAGAATGAATCACAGAAAGCAGTTAATATAAATGTGCGAGGTATGCTCACTGTGATTAGCTGTAGTTAGATACAGTCCTGTAATTATTTGAAAATTGTCCAGAAATATGTTCTCATGAGACCAAAATGAATGCAAAACATGCTATTGTGATCTTTTATTGAATCAATGAAACTTAGATTAGGCAGTCACTAAATTCCTGTTTACACAACAGACCTTAATGGCTCCAAAGGAAGCGCTCAAATGTAGTCGAAAAATAATCCCTATTTATGAAAGCCCCATAATATGCATCTACATAATCCCCACTTTAAAATGCTATATCAGCTCTAAAGTTCTTCAGCTCAGAGATATGCCCCAGGGGATTAAAAGTAATAAACAAAACAAAGGGAAAAATATGTACACACATCCACCAACATGCACCACAGCCTTTAGGATTATCACACACAGGAGAAGGCAGGGATAACCCACCAGCTCTCCTCACCCTAATCCAGCAGGGTTTGTGCATGCGCACAGATATGAATACATGCACGTGCCCATCTCTACAAGTGGCTCTGCATGACTTCGAGCACGTGCATGGTACCACAGTGTCTCTCTGCATTATGTCTCTCCTGGCTTTCCTGGTCTTTCTTCATGAATACAATATTGGTTCATCCTGTATGCCCAGTAAGTACCATAATGAAATGAACAGTCTTAACTCATGTTTTGAGGTGTATGTAGGAGCTTTAGAAAACAGCTGATCAGACATGGAACTGGTGGGTTGTGCACTTTATTCATACTCAAGATGATTGGACAGTTGTTGATATTCCCATGTGACTGATGTGGCATTTTGCTGTCGAGGTGCTGTCCTTGAGATAAGAGGTATGAGAGGGTACTGATCTGCATCAAGCATGTTAATGTTGCTGAACGGTTTGAAATAAAAAAAGCCATTCTTTACTGTGGAAAACAAGCTGCTTCTGAAAACCTGATTATTCAGAAGTGTGAATTTTGGAGAGTGATTTCTTACCTTCTGTAATTTTACCTTGTCTTTGCAACTCCCTATTGCTTAGGAACAAAATGTTATGAGTCTTGTCTGGTGAAGTCTGAGTTTTGCAATTCTGGTGGTTGGGTAAAAACTATATTGGATTCAGTGAATGTAAGAAAGGGAAAATAGAATTAATTTCCAGCTTTAGAGAAATACCTTTTCTGTCTGTACATTCTGAATTCTCTGTATGTCTTCTGCTTCAAACTCTTTGATTAGCATTTGTAATATAAATGAGAACATAGAAGAACAGGAATATTGGTATTTACCCTCAATGAATGCCAGCATTCAAGTGCTGTGCAGTTTTGTGCCCACAAAACTCATCCCTGCTCAGAGCTCCTGTGTGGTCATCCAGCTGTGGTGGTGCTGCAGGCAGAAATGAGAGTGATAGCCAGTGTGCAGCTGCATGCCCTAGCCTCTTCCCATCTGGCCCAGCCCTTCTCCAAAAGCCGAATGGTATTTTTCTGGTTTGCTGGGGTAGGGCAGGGTCCAGTGTCCCCTCTGCTCCTTTGCTGCTGCTGGTGTCCCTGCCCACCACCCCTGGAGAGCTCTGCTCCCCTCAGCCTGGGGAAGTCTCTCCTATCTCTGCATAACGGCCAGAAAAAATATTCACCTTAAACCCAAACTCATTCCCTGAGTGAGGTCAGGGTTAACAGGAGACCTTACCACCAGACTGCACCAGCTGCCTGAAGCACTGTTTCTTCCCAAAACAACACAGAAGCGTGGTAATTTCACTCTGTGTGTTCCCAGCTCAGTTCCACCTTAATAAGGAAGCTTTTTGGTTTCCATTTAATGAGGATATTTCAGTTTACATAAAGCAACCACATGAATAAATACTCAGTTTAGAGCAGATAAGACCTGGGGGTGAGTTTGGTGGGGGTTCAGCAAGGAAGATTATGCATTCAGCAGATAAAGGTGTCTACGGTTCAAGTCTACAGGTCACGTGACGTCACTTGATCTTGTCAATCTAATATCAACTTGAACATGGAGCAGAAGCAGCTATTATTTTACTGGAGTGCAGTAACAGGATCTTGGGAATCACCATACCTGCATCTGGTCAGACTCAGGAACTCTCTTGTGCTTGTCCCTCTGCAGCCAGCACAGCAATCTGCAATGACCAGTTGCTCAGGAAGGGGAATTGTACAGAGAATGCTTCATTTTTACGTTTTCCAACCATATTTGGTGTAGGACATGAGTGTTCCTTTATTCACCCCACTCCACATTGATTCCTCTAATGATGCACAGTTCCAGAGCTGATCTGTCTGTGTTGACAGGCCACGCTTCCCAGGTTGGGTTCCCAAACTGAGATGTTGTGAGAAATGTACAGATATAGCAAAACAGGGAGGAAGAAATTTTCTTTGTGGCAAGGCTGAGGTGCAAGTCTTGGGAGATGAAGGGATGAATCCCTGTAATTTTGTTGTTACTACAAATTATGCCTTGTTTAAACTCTCCACCTCAGGCTTTGATCTGCTATATTGGTGCTAATCCATATATTTATGCTTTGCTAGTATGGACTTAAAGCTGTATAATTCAGCTCACTGTCAAGACCAAGAGTCCTTCCAATCTTCTGCCTGCACTATCACTGTGTCATAATTCTTGCACTTCTGGTGACTTGTCATCAAGCCTTTTTCTGATAACTGAGGCAGAAGGCGAGTTGTGAAGGAAGGAAAACATCATTTTAAAATGAAATTAACTTCTCAGGTGATTATGTGCTTCTGGAGAACAGGAATCAGGCACCAGCTTTCAAGACTACTCTGCTTCTCCCTGCCTGCACTCCAGCACACCGACTACCCCATGTACCTGGCTCTTCTCACACTGGGGACAGGGACCTGGAATTCAGCTGTAGAGAGCTGATGCTGCTGGCGGCTCTTCACTGGTCCCATTCTCTTCAAAGAAAGGGAAGTAGTGAGCAACTGGGGTAGAAGATAATGCCTGGGACAGCATCTCACTAAGTAAGTGCTCTTTTGTAACGATGATGCCACCAACAAATTTCATTTCTTCATCTCTTTTTGAGCCAAGCTCAACGATGAAAATATCAAACCTGGCCAGTTCTGAGGCTCATCTTTGCCCAAATCATCCAGTAACTTCTCTTTGTGTGTTGCTTCTCAGCAGCCCACAGGTTTCTGTGTTCCCTTTGGCCATTTCCTTAATAATTTAAATGGTTCTATTAACCTGTACTTCCTTCAGTCCCATAGAGAGCACTTACAGGTGGTCAGCACCATGGAAACATCAAAACATAGCGGGATGTGTAGGGTCTTACCTGGAAGACAATGTTTTCCTGTGCAAACAAACAGCATTGAACTGAGTGGGAAGAGCAGGTGCTCTAAGGGATAAACCTTTCCAGCCATGATGCTGGACAAATTCATGCTACTGCTGTTGGGAGAGGAGGAGCTGAGGATGAGGAGCCTGCTCAGTGCTTTGGCAGGATGTTCCATCTGTGAGTCACAGCTCTACAGGAGCTGCACCAGCCCCTTGGCCCGACAAGCTTTGCCTTCATTAACTCTTTCCTGTAGGAGACATAGAAGCCAATTAATTACGACTTAGACTTTATTCCATTAAGCTCCTCTAAGCTCCAGGGGAAGAGCCTTAAGATTCTACTCTGATCCTGCTGCCACCAACACCTGTAAAATCTCTCCACAGACTTGGATGGGAAGAGACATTAATTCCACATTTGCTTTCAGCCTGGAGCATGGCCACTGCCAAGAGGGCTGTGCCTCTGAATGCAGCCCCTCTTCCAAATCAGCACTTGCCTTAGGGAGATGCATTGTCTTCAGAAAACGATTTCTGCTGGTTCCAGCAACAATTCACTAAGTGGCCACACACTGTAGTTACTATCAAAACCTTGATCTCAAACTTCCATTCTGCTGCTCCCTGTAAAGACAAACCCTGAGCTGTTCACCTTTCCAACTGAATTGACTTCAGTTAATTGAATTTTCAAAGAGGGATCATCACATCTGAAATGACAGATATCACACTTACAGTTTTGCTTCTAGAAGAGAAATCTTCAGAAGCAGAGACTGTTACAGCTCCACATAGCTGGCAATTGGGCAAATCTTAGAAAAGAACTGTTCCTCAATCTCCTTTTCATAAACTATTTGTGCATCAAAGAAGGGAGAGGACTGGATGTAGGTTGTCTGTGTCCCACTGGACTGACTTGTTGACGAGGCAGGAGTGGTTCCTGCTGTGTTATAAGAACAAGTTAAGTGCCATCACCTAGTGCAACACTACAAACATGTCTTTGCACGGGTTCTGAAGCCATATGACGTTGTACTTTGCACAAGCTGCTAGTTTTTTATTCACGGTCAGGTTTCTTGGGTATTTGGTGCGGAATAGGTACAAGGTGATGAAAGAAGTAGTATTATTTGTACAACATATGAAAATGCAACTGGTCTGTGTGCAGTTTTGGTCACCGCAATATAAGAAAGATATTAAGCTATTTAAGAGCGTCCAAAGGAGGGCAATGTAGAAGGTAAAGGGCCTTGAGGGGAAGCTGTATGAGGAGCAACTTAAGTCACTTGGTCTGTTCTGTGGGAGGAGACTGAGGGGAGACTTCACAGTTACAACTTCCTTGGGAGGGGAAAAGGAGGGGCAGGCAGTGGTCTCTTCCCTCTGGTGACCAGTGACAAGACCTGAGGGAATGGCCTGAAGTTGTGTCAGGGGAGGTTTTGGTTAGATATTAGGAAAAGGTATTAGATATTTTTAAAAACCACCCAGAGGGTGGTTGGGCACTGGCACAGGCTCCCCAGGGCAGTGGTTACAGCACCAAACCTGACAGAGCTCAAGAAGTGTTTGAACAACACTGTCAGGCAGATACTGTGACTCTTCAGGATGGTCCTGTGTGAGGCCAGGAGTTGGACTCGATGGTCCTTGTGGGTCCTTTCCAACTCAGTTTGTTCTGTGATTCTGTGATTGTGGATGTAGGACAGTAGAGTTCAAAGTCAAATGTCTCTTTGTTCTTGTGTGTTGCAAGTAGCTTACTGGCGTGGGCCCAGTACTTCTCAGACTGGTTACAAGACTGTCTCATCAAAGCTAGTGCCACAACTTGTATTTCTTGTATTTTGTTTAACTGTACTGTGGGCCATCAAACTCCCACTGCAGTCAACAGGCCCTCAGGATCTGGTCTTTCTTTCCAGTCATGGTGCAATGATGTGTCATCTCTTCACTCTGACTACTGTTCTGCACTCTTTTCTTCCCAGTCCCACTTATTTGGGTCAACATTTCCTACAACCTCCTCAACAAAATTCTTAGCAGCAGCACAGAAGACTTACTTTCTACTTCCTATAGTTAGCAGCTTGGATGTGTCCCAGTCTGTGATTGTCATACACTGGTGCTGATGATAGCAACACAGCCTTCCCAGTGGGAATGATACTCCACTTGCTTTTCAGACACCTGTATATCCCAGGAATCACGGGTTCAGGACTCTGCCTGTTCCTGAGAACACAGTGAGCACTTTCCTGAGAGCCTGTGCTGTTAGCAACAGCACCCCCACTATTGGCTAGATTGGACTATGGGCAGGTTTAGACACCTGTTACAGTTCTTATCTGGGTGAGGCGTGGCTCACAAAACGGTACTACAGACCTATCAGCTGCCTCAGACAAAACAGCTGTTTGTTTCTGTGTCAGCACTGTGGGTAGGTGGAGCACCAGTGACATTAATAGAAGAATTTTGTTTCCATACCAGACAGTGAAATTGACTTCTGCTAGAATGTGTTCTTTTTTCTTTCAAATTCCTATTCTGAGATCCTAAAGTTACGTACAGTAACTTAAAGGTAGAACATTAGAAACTGCACTGGTGTGGAAGCTTATATACCCGCTTTGCTTGCCCTGCTTCACAGCTGCAATGGCTTCCCCCGACACTAAAGTAGTATTTTCATTAGATACCCCACCTCTGGTTCTGATTAAATAACTTGTATAATTAGATTGAGACATCTGCTTATCCCTGGGGGAGGAAATCCCTTTCAGCACTGGACTAAGCCTGATTTGGTTAATTACCTTAGCAGTACTGTATTAATACATAGTTTCTTGATGGCAAGGAACTGTGGTATTAGGTTTATTCCTCCTTGCTTTCACAATATTGTAAGAAGACATTTTAGGGAGTAGGAATTAGGGACTAAGCCCAGTATTTCCTTCCTCTTTTCACTCATGTCAACACTCTCCCTCGTTTTACTCTTTAAATATTGCCCGTTTTACCTGCCTGTGAATACAGTTTCCAGATTCTTCGTTGTACATGTAAGGATAATCTATTCCCAGTGACTGCTCAAAGCAATGCATCCTGTGGTACTTGTGGGTAATTAAAATTCTGAGGGTTCTTTAGCAATGTGAATTTCTCTCAGCAAATGATTACCATTGGCACAGCTGTTCTCCAGTTCACCCTCCAGAAGCAGAGCAGTCCACATGCAGATGGACAACATGGAACATGGGAACAGCAATGTGGGAATGCACTTGGATTTGCACGTCCTTTTCCTCTGGCACCTGCGAGGTTGAAAATCCGTGGACAACTGCACTGCAAAACTCCCCCGCAACTGCAAGAAACCCAGATTCTGTCCTTTGGTCAAACTTGATCAAAAGTGAACAAACATATGCTGAAAAAGAAGCAACTGAGATTCGTATCCAAACTCGGAAAAAATCATTCTCAGAAGAGGCAGGAGCTCTGGGGCAGAGTGGCTGGCAGACGCTGTCCTTGGGGTGTGCGGCTGGTGCCTGATGACAGTGGCCCGGAGCAGGTGGTCCTGCCAAGGCCCTCCCTGCACACTCACCAGACTGTGCACCCCAAACTGCCACTACTGGCTTTGAGCTGATTATTTAAATAGGCTGTTCTGGGGGCCCAAAAGCACTTCTGGCAATGGTGAGAGATGAAGCAGAAGCATAAGGAACATTATGCAATAGAACATTTTTCCATCCACAGATGGAAATACCTAATAAGATATAAATCATCTATTTGATAACCAAGCCATTATAGAACTAGAGATTCAGACTTCCCAGGGAAAATTTAATTCTCAGAACCAATAGTATTTACTATTTATATGACTTACCAGCCTATCAAAAGCCTCATCCTTTTCAGAATGCGCTGTAGGTAGCCAGAAGGTGCTTTCAGAAAGAATTGTCTGGACGCTTTTCAAAGTAAAAAATATATTCAGTGCACAATTTAATTGTAAAACTAAATCTGTGAGTTTTAGAAGAAGGTAATCGGGGTGGAAATCATGGGTGAGGAGAGGCACAGGAACATAACATCAAATGCCTATAGGAGGTCAGAGGAAAGATACTCTGTCCAGCAGCATAGGTGTAGGTAGGACTGTCAGGACAGCACAAAGCTCGCACCGATGTCTCTCCAGAATAGTCCCAGGGCGTGACGGCTTGCAGAGATCTTCTATGACAGAAGTGAGGTTTGTTATTCAATAGCCACAAGCCTGTTTTAATCTTCCCACAACTTTGTCTGGTTTGTTTTTTTTTTTCTGTTTATGTAAACCTTCAGCATGCACAACATTCTGCAGCAAAGATTTCTGCAGATAAATGACGCACTGTGCAAAGAGCCACCTTCTTCTGTTTGAAGAACCAGAGCCAGTAAACAAGTCACCTCTGGGTGACTTCTTCATGCTACTCACAATTCCAGAGACTGCTCACATTTTGTCCTGCAGTCACATCTTCTCACACTGAGGAATCACAGTCTGTGGAGCTGTGCCTCCTGTGGATGCTGTTCTATACCCCACATCAACCTTGATGCACATTTCTGAATATTTTCCACTTATGTAAATTCTTTGTTAACTAGAAGAGAGAAAGAATGGAACAATTTAACTGAATTTCTGTGACCTGTATTCTGAAAACTACTGGGTCACCCAAAGCAGCAGTCAGGAGGGAAGTGCCTCTCAGGGGTTCAGGCTGCTGTGGGGCAAACACATTTCATTTGAAAATATTTAAAGGCAACAAAACTGAACAGTGTGGTTTTTGTTAGCACCTAAACTAGCCCTTTTCTGGGCAAATTGTGTCAATAAGCTTTCTCACATTCCTTCTGAATAAACCAGGGGGGAGGTTTATTCAGCAAAAGAGCCAGAAGCAGCAGGAGTGTTCATTGCAGCCCCCCTCAGCACAGAGGTCCAAGGACTGGCCTCCTGACACACCAGTTCCAGTTTGTGCTGAGGAACTTTTAGCTTCTTTTTTTTAGGTCAGAAGGTGAGAACAGGTTGGATTTTGTCCTGGGTACTTTTCATTCCTTGTAACTTTCACATGGAAGCATGAAATATAGCTGGATACATTTCAAGCAAGGCAATGGATTACCTTGTACCGACATGCAGGCCCAAGGAGTCCTTTATTTATAGATCTCATTTTCTTGTAGCAAATTTGCATAGATGAGCTCCCAGTAGATGACAGACCAGAGCTGTGAGGCTTGAGAGTCAGCACGGTTACAGGGAGCGGGATAATCTGGCAGCCAGGCATCACTTTGCGTTATGTTGCACCAAGACTGAACCAACCTGGCCACAGACTGTGGAAGAGTCTGGAAAAAAGGGGCAGTGGAAAATTTTGCCAGAAAACTGAGACTGCTGAGTTCTGGAGGCGATATGTCATGATTCCTCACATCACTTTGCCATTATGACTGCTTAGCAAGTTCAGTGGCCGCGTTCACATCTGCCAGTGCTGTGCAGCCACAGTGTATTTAGAGGATTCAGGCCCTGTCAGGGGGCTGAGGTCTCATGTTGTCACTTGGAGTAACTTTCAGCTTGAGAGAAAGCAAACTGCTTTGTCATAAGCTACACAAACACTCCTATACCAGGCTGGAAACAGACGCTGCCAGGTGTCAGCTGGGTGGATTGCTGCTGTTGCCATCAAATGAATTAAAGTATTGATCTGCCAGGAGCCAAAATGTCAAGGGACACTTGTCGTTTCCCTCACTGGTGGCAGCTCAGAAATGGTCCTCTGGGGATGAGGCTTACCAGTGTATGTGGTAGTAGGGTCTATCAGTTCCCTATCTGCAGCTCAGCTCTGAAGCCAGGGAGCCACCACTGTAAGAGAAAAGGGATCACAATGTATACCTGTCCCTGAGAAAAAAGTGTTACAGAAGCCATATGAAGGTAGTAGCTCATGAGAAGGAGTCAGTGGCTCATGTTACCTCCTGAGAGCTTCTGCAAGGAGAAATGCAGAGTTAAGAGAACACAATGGTGGGAGGGAAGTGGTGGGCCGGCACAAGCTATGCTGTGCTGCTGTCATCTGGCATTCCTGCTCCTGAGCAGGTTATGCCAGTGGTGGGACCCCACTCCTGCAGCTGCCCTGGCCAGGGCTCTCCCTGCTCCCTGCCAGCTGCAGCCATTCCTCCACAGCCCTGCAGCTGCGGGTGGCACAGGAGCAAGCCCTGTCGCCAGGGAGAGTCTGAGCAATGCTAGATCCAATTGCACAAAGCTGGATCATGTACCACAAAACCAGATTTGCTTAGTTAATCCTCTGATTGATTTTAAGGCCTTGCTGAGACTAAAAACTATTAAGAGATTTGTGCTGGTGGCACCTTCCGGCACAGGAACCAATTCCCCTGCCCTGCACCTGATATTTCCTGGCGATGGCCTGAGACTCTTCCCAGCACAGATCAGCCCTTAGCTCCTCCATTTAAATTCTATCAACTTTCTCCCTGTTCAGACTCTATCTGGAAGATGAACACACATGCACAGAGGCCTCAAAGGGTGCCAAGTCCCAGTCCAGCTCTCCAGGCATTGGCTGTGGCCAGGCGTTCCATAGGGACACCCGTTCTGGTGTGGAATGCTGACCCCTTGGCCTGCCACTGAGGGGGCAGAGGGTCTCTCATCACAGCCCTCAGGAATTTCAACCCAATGTGCTTGGGTTTTTCCCTATAATTTTCCTCTTGATCTTTGAATCTCACTGTTAAAAATTCACTTTCCCATCTCACAGAGCATTAATGTTGCCTTGTGCTCAGTCTAGCAGAAGCCCTGCAACATTCCTTATTGTTCCCTGTTTCCCTGTTCCAACATCCCCAGCCCAGTTTGGATGGGGTACAATGTGCTGAGTGTGCAGACCTGAAACACTTGCTCTTGCCTTTGACTACTCATGTGCCTGCCTGTTTTTCCCAGCACCTGCCTCCTCATGTCCAGATTCAAACTCCAGATAATGTAGCCTGGCTAGCCTCCTGGGCAGGGCTGTGTATGCTGGGAGAAATGCTGGCCTTGAAAATTGGGTGTTAGTCTGTGGGATTCCTCAGATACTTTCTGCCACTCGGATTGTCTGGAAGATGCTGAAGTCTGAATCTCCATTCCAGATATCCTAGGTTTACACCAGAAATTATGCCCAGTGCCTGGCAGGCCACTGTCCTAGATACGGTACACCAAGACACAAGCAACAGTATCATAGAAGCTCTTCAAGGAGACTTTTTAAGTAGCTCTGATCACTGCTCCGCTCTAGACTCTGCCCAGGGCTTGGGGGCCCTGCTGAGCCCCAGCAGGAAGAGCCACCCAGCAGAGACTATCTTCAGCACAGAATGGTGCTGGGCACAGATGCCACTGAGTAGGATCTGGACATGTTTGGCTGTGGTGGACTAATCCTGAGGCACACAGAAAAAACCCTCTCCAGATCCCAGCCCTCTCCCTTGTGCTGGCAGAATGCTGCCCTGTGGCCCCGGCTCCAGCCTGGCATATGAGGCCAGGCTATAAGTGGAGCAGGAAGATGCAGCCTCCTGAATTTCCTCTCTTGGGTATGCTACAGCTGCAGAGGTGGAAGTCTTGGACTGCACCCAGTTTATGTACTCCTGAGCATCACCACCCAGTCTGCTTACAAATGCTTGGTGCTGCACAACTTCAGCAGAGCAGGAGCGTGGCGGGTGGCCTCTGGGACACAAAGCTTTCAGTCATTCAGATGCTGCTGCCAGATCCACTCAGTGCTGCAGCACAGCACAGGCCAGCAGCCTCTCAGCCATGTGTGCCAGGTGATGCTTTTTCCAGTGTCAGGGCACACCTGTGCACAGTGCGAGAGACCCACCACAGACTACAAGCTGAGCCAACTGGAAAGGAGGTTTTTAACAGCACCTTGAAAGAGGATGAAAACTCAGGGGTGGGCTAGTAAAGTGCCAGAGGCAAATGGAAAGATCCCAAACTAAGATGTGATTCTAAAGAACCAAAGTCTTTTTCTGGCTCCAACGCCACTTCTTTTCTCTGCTACAGGGCTGAGAAGTATCGCAGATCTGGTAGCTTTTGTTGATGTGACTTAAAGAGCAGCACACCTACTGAAAAGAACAGCACAGAATGGGAATGGAGGTCTGGTAAGATTCCCAGAAAAGGGAATGCTCCAGCACAAGTTTTGGAGAGTTTTCAATGAGCACATGAAGCAACTTTGTTGCTTGTGAGAATGCACAGGAAAGGGAGAAGCAAGAGATTGCAAACCATTCATGCCGCTATCAGTTCCACATTGCACCGTGGTATAAAGAGTGTGGAACACCTGTGTAACAGGGGCTTATTAAAAGTAGGTTGTGACAAGCAATTCCAAAAGACTATTTCACCCGAGACAATGACTTTGCTAGAATTAATTTCTACTGCAATAAAACAGTTGATATAATGCTGCATAATGAGCTTAAAGCAGGGAACTTGGAGCAGAGCTCCCAAGGGGCAGAGCGGCAGGGGCTGGTGAGCAGGCAGGCATCCAGGTTCATCATCAGGGTGTGCCTGCCCTGGGAGCTGGCATTGCCAAGCCACTAGTGGGGTGCAAACTGAACCCCCAAAGGATCGAGTTCACAGACACATTCCTCTTGTGGGGCAGAGATGGACACCAGGATTTTGTGAGCCTCTAACTTCAAAAGATCGGTGGCCATGACAGGCGGAGAATCTGCTGGGATCATACAAGCTGACGCGTTCCTGCTTTTTAAAATAGTATGAGAATTGTGAAGCTGCAAGACCGGAATGTGGGCAGAGACCTGACGGATCCCCGTAGCTCAGCTGAGCAAAGCCGTGTTAATAACCTGAAACCCCCAAGGGAGGGAGGGACAGCCATTTTCGGTTTTGCTTAACCAGGGTCTCCTGCCATTACAACATTATAATATCAAAGAACTTTGTGTTGAGAACTAGATACAACAGCAAGTGCAGCCCCAAAAGGACCAGTCCTGAAGATCTCAGTGGAGTTTCCTGCAGGAGGGCAGAATTTAAATCATAGTCTGGAGAAGCAAAGACTCAGAGGACAGGATCAGTCCCTAATTACCTTGCAGTTAATGTGAATATGCAGGAGGATGAGGACAGGGAGGGGCAGGAGACACAGGCATGCGAAGCACTGATGTGAAGCTAGGGAAAGGAAAGTTTAGGCTAGATGCAAGTGGAAAAAAAAGGCCTTAAAAAATGAGTGGTTTAAGACATTCCTACAGGCAGGGGGCTAAAATGTAGTCACAGGAAATATTTACATAAAAGTCAGATGTAGTTTGAGCAGGGAAGTTTCCATGAATGATTCAGTAAAGGGCCTGGCTCAGAGTTCTGGCAGGACCCAGCTGTCCATCTCAGTCCACCTTAGTTAGTCATTGCTGGTGGCTTCCAAACAGCCCTGGGTACTCAGTGCCTCTACTGGGAAAATGAGTGGGCTCTGGTCATGTAACCAAGGAATCCTTTTCAGCAAGAATTGTTTGAACATTTAACATACTAATATTTAAAAAAGAACAGAGATGTGTTATTTAGAAAACACTCCAGAAGGGTAACCCTCCCTTTTTCTGGCAAAAAATATATTTGCAGCAAACACCAGGTGCTGCTGAGTTTTAATCTAAGTTAAGGACTCCTGTTCAAGCTCCAGTACTGATTACTCTCCATAAATCATGCTCAGTCTCACATCCCCTCCGTCATATCGAGGCACCCCTCCATGAACACATCCAGTTAGACATCCACTTAATTGATCATGTTCACTCAGACTTCCACTCAGCTGATCCCAGCCAGCCAGCCTTCAACTGCATTATTCTTCAGTGTCCACAGAAGTTTACAATTTTCGTTTCCAATAACCTCAGACTGCAAACGGACAGTGGTTCCTAGACATGATGGATGAAATAATGTAGAAAAACAATTTGTATGACCCAAACCCCAAGTAACAAAAGATGTGCTAAGATAAAAATGTTAATATAGAACCTTTTACACAATTAGGAATAACCGTAATAATACTTTGAATATTTTCCAGTGAATTGTCTGGCCTATCTCTAACGAGACTAACTTCCAACAGTTGAGAATTAGAGGTTGGCTACACTTGTTACGGATGGGGGAGACAACAAAAACAAGTAAACCAAATAGTAACATAAATTTCAGTAAAAACATAATCCTATCCTGTTAGTGAACTAATGATTTTGGCTGAGAATGTACATTTACCAGACTGTCCCTTTGCATGTAATGAGTCAAATCCAATTTCCTATCATCAAACTTGTAGATGGCCACAAAGAAAAATGTTTAATTGAATTTGTAAGTTTGCTGATTGAGGGTTGTTTCACTGTCCAGGTTTCTCCTCTAGTTTGAGGTCTTACTTCTGCATTTCAGGAATTAAACAAGAGGCACATCTGAAAAACAGGTTATTTTGAAGGAGACTACAAAGAAATAGTTGAAGGAATTTGGCCTAAAATCTCTGAGACTGGAGCTTCCTTTTCCTGACAGGAACCAGGAAGCAGTGCTTCCATATTTATTTAACAGTGAGAATATGTCAGTTCGTTCAAAAATATGGAAGTTCTAATAATCTCAAGGTTACACTTATAGTTGTGGTAGGCTTCAATGAGAAGCATTGTCTCCCATGGGAGATGAACTAGTGGTTCCAGCCACAGCAGTCTGATAAAAATTCCCACTAACAATAAATATCATATCTTTCCGCCTGACCTTGTACTTAGCTACTTCCTGAAAGAACTGCCTAGAGTCAGGAGGACCTGCTTTGGGCTCACAACTCAGCCTTTGAGTTTCGGGAGTGGGCCTGTCCACAGCTGAGGAGAGTCTTCTGGTTCCTTCCCACCAAAAAAACTTGTTTATTTTAGCCTCAGATGAATCTTTCCTGTAACTGTGGTTAACCTCTTCCTATAGTTAGGCTTCTTATGATTCACCTATGTTAAGTATTTTGCAATTAAACTCCCCCATAGAGCAAACCAAGCCTTTATTACAGCTGCAGAAGGCTTCTTTGTCTGGCTGAACCGGGTCTTCTACTTCTGTTCCCATGACTTTTCCCTAACAAGTTTGCAAGCTCTCATCCCTGGATTGTTGCTGGGACCATAAGCTTTCATGAGATGGTTTTAAAGTACAGACAGAAAAGGTGGTGGTGCTGGTGGTGGGGGGGGGTGTTTCAGTCTACTTCATATAGGCCTCTATTCTTTGAGGTTAATAATTTGTTCTTTGGTGAAAAACAAGAATTTTATGAGATGGATGAATCATACATTTTCCTCTAGCAAAATGAGCCGCCAAAAGAGAGCAAGGTACATATCTTGGGATGTTGCTAAAATCACAAACAAGCAACTGGCAAAAAAAGAACATCTATCACAGTGAAAAAAATCTGTGCCACGCCAACAGCTCCAAAAACAAATGCAGGAAAACAAGATCTAAAATGTTAAATCACAGTGAAAGACACTTCTGAGTGAAAAACCAGTATTGACAATGTCTAATTATCGGCAAAATCTATTAGGAAAACATTTTATGTTCTGAAAGGCTACTCACAGTTCAGTAACAATCCCTCAGGTTTTCTATATGAGGGCTTAAAAGCTTTTCAAAAAATTCAGGAGAAGAAAATAATGGTTTAGTTCCAAGTCTATGCCAAAGTTTGCTGTGTAGTTACAAAGAGTAAATGAACTTGGGGATGTGACTCCTCTGTTTCCTTCTCACACAGTGTCTTCTACACTTGAACGACAGAGCACAGAACCTGAACACGAAGGCTTCATGTTTTATTAATGGTGTCCAATTCATTTCCTGTTTTCATGCTGATAACCTACTGAGGGAGAGGAAGGGAGCTCAGGTGGCAAGACCTCAGATCCATTTTTCTCATACCCATGAACAGTTCACAAGTGGATATTTCACTACCAAAATCTCTTTATTTTTGCATGTATTTCTGCATTCCCTGGGAAGCTTCACAGGGACGGCTTCTCCGCTGCTGGCATACACCTCTGAAAGAATAATTGTTTTCAAGGCAAGTTCTCTTCAAGGTGAAAGCTTTCAGGTTTTAGTTCAGTCAGTGCTCAGTAGTTATTTTCACTACTGTCCTTTCTACAGAACTAACCTCATAATACACCAAATTACTATCCTGGCAGATATCTCCTCACCAAACAAAATTCACATTAGCAATACCATTCTCTGTTTCCAGAAATGCCAATTTATCCCCCAGTAAGACAAACCAACACAGTGGTCAGCCGATTAGATATTCACAGAGATTTTAAAACTAAAATAATGTTACTAGTCTTGCAGAATGAAGACATCAGTGTTCAAGAAAGAATCCCCGTTTTCCTATTTCTCAAGCTGATAATACAACAAAGGCCTGGGTCTCATGAAACACTCCTGCAGTTAACATAAAATAAATTCAGGAAAGAAAAACTGAAATTCCCCAGTGATTCTTGTACTAGGCAGAGATGCCCTAGTCTGTCTCAATGCTTCTCATTCCCTCAGAGCAGCAAATGCTTTAACAGCAATGACTTGCCTCCCAACAGCTGCTTCCTATAACACCCATTGGCCACTTTCCCGACAAGAAGAAAGCCCTTCTCTCCACAGCCTGTGAGCTGCCAGTGTGATCATGCTCCACAGCAGGGGGTAGGGCTGCACCACTGAGCTCCTGGGGTTTCTTTTAGGACATTTTTCTTTGAAAGATAACCAGAACTGCAATGAGATAGTAACCTCCACTGCGTTGGCAGGCAGACGTGTGCCTGGAGGTGCAAGTGCAAGTGTGTGGTCTTGGGTGTGGGGAAGAAAGGAGAAGGGTGGTGACCTGAATGTTGGAATGGAGTTCAGAGCAGACTTTTTTTGGTTTCCTTTTTGTGTTTTTTTTTTGTTTTGCTTTTCCTTGCATTGGGAACCTCAAACATGAAAATGCAGGAGTTCCCTGTCCTAGCAGTAATAGAATGAAAGCATACTGGCAATGTGTCACCTTCTGCTTTATGAGCCTCCTGGCTGTAGACAGCCACACATCTAGGCCTTCCTCTGAAACGGTGAGGACTAGAAATAATATTATTTTTTTCAGTGAGAATGGGGATTCTCACGTAAGTGAGGACCTGTGGAGCTAGGACATGCAGGACAATCCAAATGCTGCAACAATAGTTTTAAAATATGAAAACTGGCAACCTGAGTTTCCAGCTATAAACATTGAGCTTGGACCTAATATACACAAACCTGTATGTCCCGCTTGAGACTCAGTGCTCAATTGTTACGTGTCTCAACTATATAGACCTGGGATTCTGGGGCTGAAAGAGAGAGAGGATTGAGGTACTCTTAAAAAACATAAAGGTTTTTTTTTAAACATGTTGCCAATCTCCAGTGACAGAGATTCCATGTGTTTTCATGTTTTCTATTTAGTCATCCTTACTGCTCATTTCCAGATGTACAGCAGCTGGAAAAAGTCTCCCAGATTTCATTGAAATACTGGCTTCTCTTCAGTGGAGTGTATGAATTACTTTGTGCCTTCAAATGACCCTCATGCTTGGGCACCTGAGTACAGAATTTGGTGTTTTTTTCTTCCAAAATCTAATTGAAAGCTTAGATTGAATTTTCAAGCAATGAAACTAAAGTGTTAGGCAGAGCAAAGCATTAGAGAAGCTGCGATTACTGGAGGTCTGACTGGGCACAAAGACAAGAACCCACATTCCCATCCCTAGCACAAAGATATCTCTTGCAAATTAAACTTTGTGAGCGGTTGGCTCACTCAACCCAGCTGGCATTGCTGACATTGTTCTCTTTTTGAAGTTTTACCTAATGATTGTTTCCCCATAGAGGTGCATGGCACTATTTTAAAATATATTGTAGACCTGTAGCTATTGACTCCCCATACACACTACCTGTATATTTGCTTATGCTTTGCTTTAACATCAGAAAACAGTGATGTCCTTTGTGGAGGCAGCACATATAATAATAATAAAAATAATCAAAATAATTCAGTGCGAGAAGTTTTCTGACTGAGGAGGAAAATTAATCTGTTTGAAATCACTGACCTTTCTTTACGGTCATCTGCCACTTTGAATACTGATTATTCTCACGTTGGGCTGTAAGATATTTACCACTGAAAAGAGAAGAACTACCAACTCTCAAGGCATCACCAGGCTCTGCAGACAGGTATTGTCATAGGGTGGCATGTTATGTGAGAACTCCTTAAATGCAAGCTACTCTACGTTCTTGGCAGCAGACCACATAAAATTTCCCTTCAGATGTTGATGGGCTAAAAAAAAAAAAATATATATATATATATATATATATGTGTATATATATATTTATATGAAAATCATCTTATCATTTACAATGCAAATCTTGGAATGAAAGTTAGTAAATTAAACTAGAGATTCACCTAAATTAAACTGGCATGCTATCCTGGTGCTTCAAACTCTGAAAACATTGCTGGCTGACAAAACAAGCCCTGGAATGATTAGCGAAAACCCTCCTTCAGAGACATCAGACAAGCAATGCCTTTGAACCTTCACAGCACATCATAAACGCTCAGCAGAGTTACAGTGTGGCAGTCCCAGTGCTATCAATTATTTACCCTTTTTCTGTTTACCTTCAGGCAGCAAGTAATTATTTTTAAATATTAATTTAGTTGTGTCATGTACAGTTTGTGGTTTAGCCCTGAGATCTGAGATACAGAAAAGCAAACTGCATCTCAAATCACATTTAGCTGGTGACGTATTGATAGTTGGATCCCCAATTCAGCTACTCAGCAGCTACACTCAACCTCTTCCATCGTTAGAAACAGACTTCTGTTCATTGCACGAAAGTGAAAGCAATTTTCTTAATAGGAAAAGACACTTTTTTTAAAGCCTAAAAGTCTCAGAAATTGAAAAATCTATTTTATTCTAAAAAGTTTGTTTTTTTCAGATGAAGATTTTTTCTCTCCCCCTTTTCGTTTCTCTCAGAATTTTCCCCAGAGTTTTGCTTTTTCGTTATCCTCAGCTAATTTAGGCTAAAAAGAAGCTGGCTGATGTTTCTGCAGGCCCAAGAGAAAAAGGTCTTGGAGACAAGGCTCACCTTCTTGCACTGAAATCACCACTTCTTGGAACCTGAAAGAGGATGGTTTTTGTCAGCTCATATGAATGCCTCTCCACAGGGGCCTGGTTCTTTCTTTTAGAAGTTTATGCTAGAAAAACAAATACTCATTTTGATATCTCTGCATGAAGGCACAGATATGTGCCCACAGAGAGATAGATGCAGTAACAATTTCAGAGCAAGCTGCTGGTTGCACTGATGACAGCAAGATTGGGAACTTCCTGAGGAAAAACATTTTTGAGTTTTGGAGTAATTTCATGTTAATTTTTTTTGCCCTGTTGCACTTTTAGCTTTTTCTTAGCATACATTCTTGCAAAAAGCCTTGATTTTAGCTGTTTCTGAGACAGAATCAAGGAGAACTAGAACTCTGGCAATCAACCTTGTGTAACATCACTGGAATTGCTGGTGTTCTGCTGGCACTTGTCAGCCTCAGCCATCCATTTACCATCCTGCTAGGTTCTACATGATTCTTTCAACACCAGAAGCAGCTCCTGAAAAAGAACATGCAGTCACAGTTTGAAATGAGATCCTGCACTGAAAGACAAAAATGAGAAAAACCAAAAAAGGATTCACGTGCTCCCAGGAACAAGCTAGGGTGTAATACCATTCCAGTGAAGGAATGTTTGTAAAATTGCCTAGTGAATATCATTGTTTCATGATAGAGAAAAAACACATCTGTTGAAACAGAAGTGTCACGAAAGTAGTCATCAAACCCGCACTAAAAGCGGGAAAACAGAAACAGAAATTTAGTGTTAACTATTAAGGCCAATATGCTTGAAACTATTAGAAGACCAGCTGTAGATTTCAAGTCTTCAGCCTACTGTGGTAGACAGTGTGGGCTTGTCACAACCTGTACTTTATTTTGCCTGTCTGTAGATGCTTCCACAACATGACACGAACTGGAGGAACGGAATGAGGCTCCTGATCATTGTTTAAATGAACGAACTTCTATAAATTCTTTTTGATCCATGGGTGTTGTGTCAGTGTTTGCAAACATCTCTGAGCCAGGGAAATAACTTTAATTTTTTCAGCTTGTCTCCCATTTACCTCAGAAACAGCAGTGACCAAATGCTGCCTGGACAGATGCCAAGTTTCTCTTAGTCTTGGTGAAGACATTTAGATCACATCATTTAACTATGTCATTTGTCCAAGGTGAATGAGGATAATGGCTGAAGAGACAATTTGTGTGTTAAGGGTAATGATGGTGAGTCTACTCTTCTCACCGGATGCTGGGCTGGTGCACCCTGTTCCTGAAGCAAGTAGGCAGAAAACCACAGATCCCAAAAGTGAATCGGTTCTTTCAAAAGTGTGAGCTGAAGCTGAAGCACCATGGACCAGGTCTGGAAAAAGCAAGAAGTATGAAATACCACTCCTGTGTCATTCCTGAGTGTAACATTCCTTACTACCTTGCTTGCAGTGTAAGTGCAGCAATCAGACACCCTGGTTTTATGAGTTCAAGTTCTGTAAGAGCTTGACAAAACCCAAACACCACTAGCATCCGAATTCAGCCTTCAGCCTAGCTTTTGTTCTTGGTACTTTCCACAGAAGTGAATCTCACAATTTGTTGATGTGATATCATTATGAAGCAAATAGGAATGCCTGTGATGCTTTATAAATTTTATGTGGTCACCTGCTATTTTTTGACACATTTTTCTACAGGCAATTCAAGCATATGTAGGTAAAAACTTCTGTGCCTGAGAGCCCTTCAATTTCTTTGTCTTTTAAGAGTTATTCACACACGTAAAGCTTTTCTGCTGTGTATGAATTCGGCTGGTACCCGAGGCAGAGGAGAGCTGAGGAGGAGGAAGTCTGATAAAGAGGAGGGCGGAGGAGGAGGAGAGCTGAGGAGGAAGGCTGAAGAGGAGGAGAAGGGTTGAGGAGGAGAAAGGCTGAGGCGAGAAAGGGCTGAGGAAAGGAATGGCTGAGGAGGGGTAGGGCTGAGGAGGGGTAGGGCTGAGGAAGAGTAGGGCTGAGGAGGAGGAAGGCTGAGGAGGAGGAAGGCTGAGGAGGAGGAGGGCTGAGGGAAGGGCCGCGCAGCGCCGAGTCGGGCAAAGTCGCTGCTGGCGCTGTCCGTGGTACTGAAGGGCTGGCCCCGACGCCCGGCTGCCCTTCCAGGTCACCCGAGTGAACGGAACCGTGTAGGGAGTTCGGGCGTACAGCAGCCCTCGCATTATCTCGGTGAAAGCGAACCCTACCATGGGTTAGGTAAGAGTAAGTGTGGTCTGTTTGGTTTTCTTTTCAAGACGAATTCTGATTCCCACAGACGGTTTTGAGGGACAATCAGGGCAACCAAGAAAACAGTGACATGCAGAAATGGCTGATAATATTGCAACGAAACCTCTGTTGACATTGATTTTGAGCCTGCGGGCAGAGATGAATGATTGAAACACTAGGCTTGTTAAAGCTAGAATGCTTTTGATTTCTCCTCTCTGTGCTAAACAAGATTTAGCTGGAGGGAAGTTAACAATCAGCTAATTGACATTGAATTAAGCGTGAAATGCAGTATAACTACTTTTCTTCTGAAATACACTTC
Organism: Oreocharis arfaki; assembly: GCA_013398015.1. Classification (NCBI taxonomy): domain Eukaryota; kingdom Metazoa; phylum Chordata; class Aves; order Passeriformes; family Paramythiidae; genus Oreocharis; species Oreocharis arfaki. The sequence goes on from VZRR01008876.1 coordinate 202,679, forward strand.
AACAATGTTTTAATAAGGTTTTTAATTATTGATTATTGCTTATAACACACAGTAAATCTTTTATTTGTTTTTAAATCTCATGTCCTTCAAAAGTATCAGCTTGAGTACTCTCTGTAGTTCACCCCTCTGCTAATGAAAACCAAACAAATAATCAAAGAAAAACTGTAACTTCTTTCTGGAAAAGCATCATAGCATAACACATCAGTTATCTGGGTCAGGTTAAGGAACAAATATTCCATAAGAGTTTTAGGAAGTCCACTGTATCCTTCAACAAAGGCAGGGAAATTGAGAGAGAACTATGGTGCATTTACAGAGAACCCGCCAAACTGATCATGCCTTTGGGACGTGTTGTGGTTCAGCCTTGGCAGGTGGCTCAGCATCATGCTACAGCTTACTCACTTTGCCACGGTGAGATGGGGGAAACAATAAGAAGAGTAAAAATGTGAAAACTCATGTGTTGAGATAACAATAGTTTAAGAGGTAAAGCAAAAAGTGTACGTGCAAGCAAAACCAAACAAGAAATTCATTCCCCACTTCCCATGGGCAGGCAGGTATTTTCCACCCCCGGGACAGCAGTGCTCTGGCACACGTAATGGTGACTTGGGAACACAAACACCACTTCTCTGAATGTCCCCCCTTCTTCCCCACAGCTTTTACTGCAGAGCATGGTGTCATATATTGTGGAATATCTCTCTGGTCAGTCGGGGTCAGCTGTGTCCTCTCAGCTTCTCTTTCATCTCCAGCCTCCTCACAGGGAAGGAGCAGTTTGAGAGGCAGAAAAGGCTTTGATGCTGTGTAAGCAATGTTTGGCAATAACTAAAACATCAGTGTGTTATCAGTGCTCTTTTCATCTTGACTGCAAAAGGCAGCACCACATGAGCTACTATGGAGAAAATTAACTCTAGTCCCACCAAAACTGGTACAGAACAGTAATAACACCGGAAGAACTATCACATGCATGAACAAAAGAAAGAAATGCTCATTTGCTGCATCTGAGAACCAGGAATGGTACTGACAGCAGTGGGCACAATCATCACCAGTGCAGCTGCATATGCTGCATGTCAGCTACAGCATGGTTACTTCTCAGCACACACTGAGGTGGGGAGGTGGCAAAATCTATGTTGCTGCTTGCTGAGGAGATTGTGAGAGCCCGAGGTTTCTCAGAGAATTATACTGAATGCATCAGTACAATTATTGGGAAAATATTGATAAAAAACCAAATGCAAGAAGAGACAGATTTTTGTGTGTTTATAAGAGCTTACTATCGCACAGTGGACATCACTCCTTAAGGTAACTGGTGTCTCAGGTGTGAGGTGCTCTCATTTCCTTGCAGAGGCACAGAGGCTTAGGGAAACCAGTGTCTTCAAAGAGACCTCTACCCTGTCAGCAACTTTAGGATAGTGGTCCTTCTATCTCTGATCTTCTTGGTCTTGTTTATCCAAAAATCCTCCCTTGACACTGAGAAATCATTGTAGTCAAATGTTCGTCTCCATAGCTATGTGCTCACCACCACTATCAACACCAAAATTTTTTGTAAAATGGAAGTCCCAAGAGCTTTCACGTTGACAGAAGGCAGGTGCTGCTTGGCTGTGAGGAGAAGACTGCAGCCAGCAGGGCTGAGCCAGATGGGGCATTGTTGGATCAACCTATTTCACTGAGAACAGAAAGGTGAGTGTGCACACAGTAGTAGGTAAAAGCACTCGTGGGAATTTCTCTCCCAGTTCATTATAAATGGGACAAAGAAAATCTTTCCAGTGGCTCTCAACATATCTAGAAGATCGCACTGCCTATAGAATTTAACTCTCCAAGGGGCAATCTGTGACACTATGCTCCCTTTCTGTTCCCCAGTGTTGCACTACTTTCCTTCTATGCACATCAATAGACAGGAAATAAGTTTAAGGTTTGGTTTCTTGGGCTTTTTAAAATCAAACCGAAGTTGTAGAGCACAATTTATCAAGCAAGAAACACTGCCTAGAGGGAGTGGAGTACTGAAAAAGGGAGAGAGACGGTATTACTTCAAGCTCTGAGTTCATACAAAGAATTCCCATTCAGCAGGTGTAGACATCAGAATAAATAGCCTTCTGGCAATCTTCCAGATGGCCTAAAACTCCAGGCATATTCAGCTTGATTACCTTGGATTTTTTTCAGGCTTGCTGTCTCTGCACTTACTTGTTCTACATCCCTTGCCAGCTACAGAGAACCAGCTGTGTCTGGCCTATTGTGTGAACATCTGGTTCTGACTGTCATATCCAGCTGTGAGTCTTCTGCAACACAATTCCATTACCTACTAGTATAGACAAGTGGAAAATAATGAACATTGGAAGAAACTATTTTTAACTACTCATTCACAGAAAAGGGGGTCTAAATAAGTTGTGGCTTCTCAAAACCATGTCCAAGTATAAATGACCAAAACAGGAAGAATATTGGGCAGGTACTCTAAAGTTCAGTAGCCAGACACAGTTATATACTGAAAGGATGGGGTGACTGTTATTTCCTTGTCAAATGACTGTTTTAATCTTTAATCTGCTTCAGCCTATTTTGCTGGATGTCATGTAGGTGTGCATCCTAATTTGCAGTAATTGCTATTAGTAATCACCAGTGACGTGCTGCCTTTCTGAATCCTGAGACCAGATTCAGGCTCTTTAATACAAAAGCAAGCCTCAAGGAAGCATGTGAATTACAAGGAGAGCTGGAGACGTGAGTTCATATCCCACAGGCAAGGCTAGGAGACTCAGGCAGGCTGGGCAGGTGAGAAATACTTCAATTGCCTGTGCTAAGTGGCTGCTGCTGCTGCTACTACACCATAACAGAGCACCATGGGCCCTGTGCAGGAGAAGTGTTCTGCAAAAAGAGGGAGAGGGAAATTTCACTTGTGTAGGTGCTAGTGGCATTACATGTGCTTAGTGGAATCATTGGTCTGGGCTAGACTGTTCTCAGCTTTTCCCCAGTGAGGACAGGTATGAATTTGGAAGGAAGAAGACGAAAGAAGAGACTAAGAATATTAATACTTTCCTGCATGCCTTTGGGTCTGTGAAGGGGCAGCCAGTTTTCTAATCCACTCAGCTCATGGGTGTAATTCAGAGTCCACACTGCCACAGGAGAACCTAGAAAACTTCACCATGACAATATAAACCTGGAAGAAATGAATGTTTACCAAAGCACCCTGTAAGGAAGATGAAACAGGAATCTTGTCCCTCACATATCAATACAAGTGCTAATCACACAGTAGGATAAAGCCTCAACTCATCTTCATTGCAAGAACTTAATTTTATGCTACACTTTCATTTTAGCTACTGATTCTGGTACAACTGCCACATCCTGTCTCTACCCAGGGTATAACCATGGTATTGGTATAATCTGTGTTCCATATTCTCTGGAAGCCAATCACTGTGAGAGATGCTCCATTATCTCCTCCATTCTCTCTTCAGATAAGCACACACTATCCTGTACATTATAGTGATGTTTGGCCTCAGTCTTACCATGCAAGCAGTATGCTCAGACAGAGCTGGAGGCAGTGCTGCTCTTACCTGCCATTCCAGCTGTAGCACTGTTTCTCTCTGGGCGGAAAATTACAGGTTCTTCTCAGAGAGGATTAATTCTCATTTCCCACACATTTCTTAGCTACTCATCCAGGCTGCTGGTCTCATGTTTTCCTAATACACCACTTCTTCACTGTTCAGTTTGGCTGATGGAACTATGGGTTCCACAAATTCCTCCATCTCCCATTCTCCTATTCTGAACGCATCTACTTGTCAAGACCAGGGAATGAAAGAACAGGTCCCAGGATGCCTCTCCCACTTCTGGCAGCTGACAGAAGGTGTGAGCTCAACACAGCTGAATTCCACACCTAAGTCACACCTTTTGGAAACTCTGCAGTACATCCATACCAATAGATCACAGTGCCAGCCATGGTGACCACCTACAATACTGGGTCATGGAGCTGAAAAGAACAGCAGTCCTATTTTATTATCCTCACAGAAGAGTCTCCCTCACTTGCAATCACTGGCACTTTCATTTCTCCCTGCCTATTAGCAGTAAAACACTGATGTTTTGTGCATTAGTCTTCCCCTCTCTAGTGTTTTCTTTTGGATGAGTGGGTTTTAAGGCAGGCTTAGACAGCTGAAGGCTTTCCCAGTCTTGATTTTTTGCTTGGCTCTTTTTGGTTTTAAGGAAAGCTTTCAGACCAGACTGAGAGGGTCTCCATCACTAATCATTCCTGATAGCCCAACAGGTTCCCATTGTACTAGTTATTATCAATATTAATATTAGAATAGTTATCAATATTAATATTAGAATAGTTATACGTAACATAGAAAAAAGGACCACAAATGATCTGAGAGCACTGTGTGTTTCAGTGGGTTACAATGTCGTGAGTTGCTTTTGCTTTCATAGTTTTCTGCCAACTGGGAATTTTCCCTGAAGGAAGTTTCAAAAACTTTCTCAGCCTCTAGGAAACGATTTGTTTGGCACAGTTAACTTAGGAGATCTTAAAATTTTGTCAAAAACATCAAACTAAATGGCCCCGAGGTAAAATCTTGAATAGCAAGTTTCAGCCCACACAAACTTCTGGTGCTAGCTTGTGAACCCCTGGAAACATAGGCCTACAAAGGACACTGCGAACAGAGGGGGACACACTAAGGCTTTGATCTTCTATCAAAAATGAACAGAAGTAGTTTCCTTTACTTCAGCAGATCTGGTGCACTGGTTGTGTGGTACCTGTTTATCCATTTGTTTTGAATTTCACTGTAAGTCTTTGAGGCTAAGACTGTCAGTCCTTGTTACAAAGCCCTTTATGAAATGGGGACCTAGTTCTGCCTGGAAGCTGCTTTAATATGGTTCATCATCATAAGCAGCCTCAAGGCCTGGCTGTCTGTCCTCTTCTCCCCCCAGGCTTTACAAAGTGGTAAGCAATCTTTCTGCATATACCTTTCCAGAACTCTACCTTGTGGTACAACAATCATATACACTATTGTCAACAGGGTCATGCAGGAAGGTCTGAGTAGAGGATGTCCAGTGCGAATGGGAAGAAGGCTCACTTCCAAAGGATGCTGATGCAGAATGAATTCTTGCACACCCAGCCTCTGTATCAGGCCACATTCAACACAGACGAGAATACTGTGATCAAACCTGATAAAATGTATTTCTATAGATGCTACGTAAAATTCAAGATGAAAGTTCAGTTTTTTAATTATGCAGAAAAATGGAAGTAAATGATGAATTACTCAAGACATGAGTGTGTCTTTATGTAGGCTGGTGCCCTTGACACTTGCAGATGTCTTTGTCATATTTACAGTGCAGTGTGAGCTCAGGTAAATCCAAGGACAAAGATAATGCAGAGACACAGAGCACCATGTCGTGGCCTCTCCAATGTCCAAGTGTGTCTTTTTTTACTATACCTAATAAGGCTCAAATGACAAAAGGTGACATACTGTATGTGTTTTATCTCATTATTAATTAAGCATATTTATCTCTTAAATCAGATGTGACTTGCACCACAACATCAGTAATTAAATTAAATATTGATGTGTGATGGTTCTGTGCCGAGGCTGTATGGGTAAGTGGAATTGCCATATCTAATTAACATTGTGCAGAAGCAGCCCCATTAGGTTTCTTAGTTAAATCTCAGAATAGTAATAGTAACAAAAGTGTAACAACACTTAACAAGACTAATTAATAGGAGCCTCATCAGGTTTGATGAATATCTTCACCCTCTTTTGAAGGCTGTTGACTAGACTGTTGTATTATTGTGAGGCTGTAGACTATTTAGAACTGATAATTCTGCTGTGCTTTACCTTCAAGTTTGTGTGGCAAAGCTGCTTATTTGATCCTTTGAAGAAAGAGCCCCTAAGATGACCCTCCCTGCCAGTATTTCAGCAAGGAATCAGCCTTTCTTCTTCTCAGGAGTACATTGCACGTGTATGAGAGAGGCTGTGCCTGTCTAGAGAACCCACTTGCCCCGTCTCAAACATGCAAGGTTGGGTGGTGCCCTGGGTTTTGAAGTTTTATTTTCTGCCTTATTATATAGAGCAATTTCTCCTTGGAGAAGACTACAATGATTTATTTTGTTTTTATTTAACACTCATTAAATTCCAGTGCCTTATAAGCAGTTCAGTGATGACATCACAGTTCTGATTACCATTCTACTGCATGTAGAACTGAGAATACAAAATTACTCCACCTGGTACTAGATATAGGTTCCAGACAGGATTTCAGGGTAAAGTCCAACAATATCACTACTTGCAAAACATAATTCAAACCGTAGTTTTTACACAGTCTGGGTAAGTTACATCATTTGAAGTGATTAATACTCATGTTCATTTAGCTACTACAGGTGCTATTCTCAGCTGTAACAACAACAACAAAAAAAATCAAGTGCATTATGAGACTGTTCCCCAATTTGTATTTTAGAAACAATTTCAAAGCCAGCCATCCTTCTCAAGAGTCAGAGAAAATAATTTTCCAATAACAAGAATTGTTCTGCTTCTCTTACAAGTAAATGAACACACAAGGCATCATGTCTGACCAAGTGTCTCAGGGCTGCTGCAATACCATCTTGAACTTCTGGCAATAAAAAGAGAGTCAAACACCATTTTTCTTCCGTTCTTTCTGATCACAGCGTATCTTGTCTGGTTTAAATATGTTTATTTTTCTCTATAATGGAATGGCACAAGCAATATTTCTTATTCCATTACCACCATATCTGTTTGTCCTTCTTACTGCTGATCATTTAAAAATTAGCAAATATTCATGGTAATGGAAATAAACAGAATATCTCTTGCTCTTTATATCTTCAAGTAATTTCTAGGATCAGCTGGTTAAATAACCCTAGAGATGACCATTTGGCTATGCAAGTGGTTAAAAATCTGTCTTCTGAGAGCTCAGGCTCAGCTGAGCTCATGGACTGAGTTTTACAACGTATGGCTCTTACAAACACAGGTCTTCCACAACCACCACCACTATAGGACACTTCAATGCAAACCATCAGACAGCAGCAACCAGTTTTTGCCAAGTATCTTAGACTTTTACTTCCATCACCCCATCTGTGCTGCATATTATGGTCTTGTCTGATCACTCAGCCTGACAGAGCGTGTGCCAGGCACTCTAGACAGACTGAGGAGGAGCCAGGCTATTTCAGCCCTCAATAGAAAAGGCTTTTTGGTCCTTCCTGGAATCTGCTTGGCAAGAGGAGTTTGAAGGGAAATAGAAAATGCAAGACCTCATTTTAGCAGATACTGCTCTACAGGTAGCACAGCACCTAGCCGGTGGGGAGAGACTTCTTTTGGTCAGGCCCAAATACTACCTGGGCCGGTTTAGCAGGTATAAGAAAGCTTAGAAGTTCTCTATATGCAGATAATAAATGCAAATGTTACCTGTGACAAGTGCAAACATATTGCTCATGTTATAGTGAAGTAGCAGAACAAGCTCTCTTTCTTTTTTTTTACAGAGCAGATTCCTACCTGCTTATAGGATGAATCTCCCAAAGCACTTTGAGATGCAATTTTGGCTGCTCTTTTCCTAATACACAAAGGGCCAAATGAATTATCCCTTTTTCTAACCAATGAGGCTGCCTGTGAGATTTACTGATATTCCAAGCAATGTGTCAGATGAATTTTTAGAAGCATGTGCAGTAGCTAAGTAGCAAACATGACCATCCTTATCGAATATCTGTGTACACTGCTTGAGGAACCTGACTTTCATTTTGTATTTAGGGGTCTTTTTTCTTCTCTACTGCACGGCCATATTCTTGACTGAATTGTGAGCATTAATATATAACAATATTTCAAATGTACCAACGTTTTTTTGGCTAGCTCTCCTTGAAGGATGTAATTTCCTTTATTAAGATACAGGGGAATTACAAAACAGATAGCTAAAGGTGGATCCATTGGAAATAATCACCTACAAGCCAAATCTTGAGACACATAAAGTGAAACAAAGTTCACTATGCATGTATGAAATCATGTTGGTTTTCACAGTTTCTCATCTTTCACCTTTTGTATTTTTATTTATGAATATGTTACATACTTGATGATATTTTAAAGATATATTGTTTTAATGTGCTGTGTCTGGGTACTGTTACCTTACTCATCCAAATCTAAGACACAATCCTAACTCAACCTAAGTAAGAATTCTTCCTGTGTGCAAACAAATAAACATTTCTCTCTGAGATAAGCTTCCTGCCAAGAACTCTCATTTTATGATTGATTTTAGCCCAGTGAGGCAGAATTGCCTTTTGCTCCTGGCTGCCAGTGGACACCCATCTCTTTTGTCCTGCTGTAGGACTGCACTACTATTGCTCATGCTTGGCTTCTCAGGGTCATGGCCAGAAGCTCACACAAACCACATTGCACACACTCATGAAGTTATTTTGCCCATTGTAGTGATTCATGATGTAGAATACAGCTATTTCATAATGCCAGTGGTCACTGCTGATCGTATTACTCTTAGAGAGGGCACAAAAACAAACTAAAAAGGAGAAGACACAGTGAAGAACAAGCCTGGTCCATATAGGAGAGGAGTTTATGGCAGAGGAAGAGCAGAGAAGAGAAATTACTCTTTTAATAAAACAATTCTCGTTTCATGCCAGCTCAGGACCCTGAGCTATTGCCAGACAAGTCTGCTCCTTAAAAATGTCAGCACAAGCCTCTGCCAGGGCTTGCTAGGTCCTCCGTCTTTTCACCTTGTTCCCATGCCCACTCACTCATTCCAGTAATGCTGAGCTCTCGTTTCCCTCTCCAAGCCAAGTAAATGTTGATAGCAGTGTAACCATCCAGATTTCATGCTTTTAAATAGCACATGCTGTATTCAATGAATTTCAAAGACACGCTAAACCCAAATTACTGCTATCCATGGATCTTGAGAAGCTTTTATAAATGGCTGCATTACAGTGTAGTACAAAGCAGTGATTTCCATAATGCTTGTCTAATGTATAGAGCATTTTACATAGAACAGGTCCTGTTTCATCTTGAAACGCTTTTTAATTAATTCAATTCATTAATACTGCTTGTCATGGATAAACTCTTGAGACTTAACAAAAACTTTACTTCAGCAGTTGTCAACACATTTCATTAAAACATATGTTTTTGAATGCTTTCTGATAACATCACTATTCTTCATATGCAGAGTGCAGTACTTAAATGTATTAAACAGAAGAAGGGGGCTAACAAAAATCTTTGTATTGACAATGCTGCATTTAGACATGAGAAATGGGTGGCCAATCCTGGCCTCATCCTTTTCATGGGCTCTAAATTAATGAAAGTGAAACCTGCTCCACAGTGTATGTGGAGCATTCTGTTCATAGCATCCAGAAATGGTTGGGGTTGGAAACAACCTTAAAGATCATCCAGTTCCAACTCCCAGTTCCAACAACATTCTATCAGACCAGGTTACTTGAAACCTGGCCTTGAACACTTCCAGGGATGGAGCATCCACAACTTCTCTGTGAAACTTATTCCAGTGTCAAGTGAAAGGCGTTCCTGCCCATGGCAGCAGTGTCTGACTAGATGATCTTCAAAGGTCCCTTCCTACACAAACCATGGTTCTATGAAGAATATAAGAATATTACTGTTCTAGAGCAAATTAAGAAAGGCTCGTTACGGACTCCAATTTGTAGCAATCTGTAATTGCAGACTGTATTTGGACTGACCCAGGGATGTGTTCATCATGAGGAAGAGAAATGTTCTCTTCATAATCCTACAAGGCAGCCCATATGCTTTCAAGCTCTGCTTCCATCTCAAAATACATTTCCCTTTCATTTTATCACCTCTGAAATACGCAGTATTTCATATATACAGTATACACCATTGGTACCGCAGCAAAGGAAAGAAAGTGCTGTTTCCCCATGCAACCAAAGTCTTGTAATCCTTGCAACAAATTCCAGAGAAGCAAACCATCCAAGATAGTGTGACAGCCATAAATTACTGTTCGAGAGTTCAGAACATTTGACATTTAAACTGCATACCTGGAAAGTATGATGATTATGGTCTTCATGTCATTAACCAGAGGAATACTCTGCTGTACATAAGGAAGAGAGAGCGGGATCACACTGAACAATGTTATGTCCTGGATCATAGACAATACTTCCTTCAAACAGATCAAACCTGCCCTGTAACTCTCCCTCCAATCCATATCTGTGTCTGCTCTGCATGGAAATGCACTGGACAAGGAACAAGACTGGAAAACTGGCCCTCTCTTGACGTATGAATTACAAAAACACCTTTGTTTTAAACAATAGGGAAAAAAAAGTAAAAAGTCAGGGTTTGTGGTTTGGTTTTGTTTTGTTGTTGTTTTGGTTTTTTTGAAGGCCAAATTCTGTCCCAGGAGAGATTTGTTAAATGGCTGAATAATGTAAAATATTGAAAACTCTTTCTATAACATTTCCACTGATTATTTAGTGTGTCCTGCTCATATCTCAGGCCTTGCTGTCAATCTGTATTTTAAGACACCTTTCTGTCTTGCTGGCTATCGTCTCTAATGCTTTTTAATGCTGTCTCCTGTGTGTGTTTTGTGTAGTGGAATACTTTACAAATCAAAATGTTATTGGGGAATAAGCCTATGATCTCCTGTGTAAGATTTCCTGGCTCTACTGCACACACATCTATTGTTCAAGATTGAATTGGTCCCAAGAAGCATCAGAGCATGTGAAAGCTGCTATGAATTTTGCAAAGTGGCTTCAAGGCAGTAGAGCACGTCAGAGCCTGTCAGAAGAATAAAGTGCAAAATCTGAAAGTCCAAATTTAGGAGTCTCAGTCAATATTGGAGACCAAGAATATGTAAATGCCCTTGGTAATAGGTTTTGTCCTTTTATCTTGTGACATTCCTAATATAGTTGAAAGGAACATGCACAGCCAGGATACAAAATAAACCCAATTATTAAACAGGTTTATGTGTAATTAACTGCTAGACTTTACTTAATGCTGTAATAGGTGATTAATTTTATTAGCCCTTTCCCCCCTGCACAGTTGTTGCATTCCTCTTCTATTCAGTGGTTTTTACCTCTCTTACAGTGTGCCTTCTGTTTAGTCCTCAGGGAACTGGGGTATTTTGGAAAGTGTAATGCATTTCTATTGGAGCTAGCTCAATTGTGGTCACTCCTAGTCAACTTTGTGCAGCGCTTTTTCATAGAGATATCAAAACAAAACTGCCCAAACTGGCACATTCCATTGAAAGATGAAGACTGAGTGAACATGTTTTTATCACTGCTAATCTACACAATTTCCCTCAAAAATTCCAATAGAGATTTCAATAAACCCTCACATAGGTACTTTCCCAGAGACTGCTCTCGTCATCAGGGTCCTCTGGCCAACTGGTGTTTGGCCAACATGCCGAGGGACAAACGTGCCATTGTTCTTGGCATTACCTCCCTTTGTTGTGAATGAGATCCTGTTCACACTCCCAGAAGCAGTAGGATCCTTTTCTACATATGACTGCTTTTTGCTTGTTTTCTTCTTCCAAAGCTACATTGTACTCTGAGACTACATTGAACATTTGATTAAGCTGAATTAATTGTATGCTTGTATTAATAATTATGTATTTAAAAACTTATAAAGAAAACATTATCCTTAAGTATATACAGTAAGTTTCTGTTTTGTTGAGATCATTTTTTGTGAGAAAAATCACCTGTGTCATCCCAATTTACTTAAGGTCTGTACAAAACAGTAACATGTAGAGACAAAAAGTAACCAGGAATTCTTTATTCAAAATTCCCTGAAATGAACTGAAGTTGCCGTGTTTACTGAGAGATAGAATTCCTCAAGGACACTGTTCAGTGAACTACACTGGTAAAACAGATATGAATTATAGAGAGAAGCATATGTGTGGGGGGAAAAAGAATCTTTTATGTGTAACTAAGCACAAGAAATGGTAAAAAATAAAAACCAGTAACAAGAAACTATTTACAAATTTGTTATGTATGCATAGAGCATATATCCTAATGTAAAGTTTTATGTTGCAGCTATTTAATATCTTTCTTCAAAGGTTTTGTTAATACATCAATGACTGAACATCTAAACAGGAATACATATTTCTCTTTATAGTTTTAGATAATTGTCCCTGAAAAAACCCCAAACCTTTAATTACAGCTCAGATGAAGAAAGCTTGATTTGTGTGCTGTGCCCAAATGCTGACGAGTCGGATGTAAAATATTTGTAATATTTAGGGAACCCTGAGTTTTACATAAAAGTAAACAGCATTGCCTGAAGGCACAATTTCCAGCAACACAATAAAATGTGCAGTGAATTTATGGCGGCCATCCATTAGCTCTTACCAAGGCAACGTCGCCCATATCTGTCGTCCATCATTATAATAGAGGGTTAATGCACCGAATTTACATAAAAAAGTCATATTGTCTGCATGAATTATTTACACTCTCAGCTGTTTTTACAGCTTGGTTTCAAGCTGGATTCTGGGAGAGATTCAGCCAGTAAATTACTCTGTGGAGACCTGACTGTATAACTACAAACAGAGCCTGGAAAGAAAAGAAAAAGGGAATGTACAAGCCAGTGGTTTTAATGGGAGAACAAACTGTGTCTTTTTTTTTTACTTGCATAGGAAGAAAAGGAGGGTAGGGAAGCTTACCTGAAAAGTTCTGTACATGCAACTACAGATTAGCATCTTCTCACAACTACACACATTGATGTGATTCTGTTGTAGATATGTTTAATTCCCAGGCATAAATTCACAGATCAGCACATTTTGTCTTTCCAAAATGATATGGTGTTGAAAAAAACGCATCTCACACAACATCCTCCCCCATCTCCATCCTGATCTATTTATTGTGCACCAACACCAATGGGTACAACAGGGTGTGGGTTGCCTCAGGACATGGGAACATCAGCCCTGTCCTGCTACAAGGACAACAACAAGACATGCATGTTATATTCATAGAATGATGTGGAAATTTTCTTGGATAAGCAATGACATCCAGTAAGCTCTGTACCACGATTATTTGATGGCAGCCACTGAATGTCACCTGAAACTATTAAAGCTACAGGGTCACGGAGGGTTTATTACTATTATTAGGAAATCCACTTTCTCCTTGAAGAAAAATTGAATCTCAAATGTTATTTTAGGATTTATTTGAAGTAGCTTGTTTCCAAGTCATTCTATAGTTGATCAAAGCTGGGATGGCCCAATCCAGGCTTACTAAGAACTTCCACAATCTTTACCTGGCTTCTTGCTGTGCTATTCCACAATAATCAAGTATCATAGTTACTGTGGCAACTGACATTAACTGATACAAAGGTATTAACTACAATGTCTCCTCTACAGTGTATCACACATTTGGTATGAGTCCTGCTGTTCTAGATCAAGAAACACCCTCCAAACTTAGGCAGGACAGCGTCCATGACTCTGGCAAGTGACACCTCTGCCCCCTCCCCAGTGCCTGCCATTGCTCAGAAGAGAATCCTGTTGTATTATCACACTGGTCCCATAGCTCCAATAGCCATTTTTCCCCTGAGGATGTTGGGAGGCAGGCTTTGTGACCCACTCGTGCTCTGAGAAAGCTCTCAACAACAGCATGTGACACCACCAAGTTACAAATAGACTGGACCAGTATTGGTAGTTCTTCCTCCTGATTGTTTATACCCTTTAAATATTTGTGCACTTATGCACCATGCTGCAGGTGAGCCAAGCTATACATATTTATCTCACTTAATCTTCCCTCTTAAATCAATCTTTCCAGTCAATCTCTTCACTCTCTAATTATTTTTGTTGCTCTTCTCTGAACTCCCTCCAATGTGTCAATCAATACCTTCTTGGTAATGAAGTGCTCTGTAAAGAGAACAGTATTCTAGAGGCAGCTGCATACCGTGCAACAATGCAACCAATATGGATTTTCAGTCTTCACAGAAAGGTTGATCTCATGGCAAGGGCACCAGACTAGGGTTTTGAAGACCTGGGCTCATGTTCTTACTCTGAGGGACTCTTTGTGTAACCTTGGGCTAGTAATTTAGTCTCTTCTTCAGTTAAGCATCTATAAACACTATTGTTTGGTACACACAAACAGTGAAATTAGATGATATGTGTGGCAGATTAAGGATCTGGCTGTGTAGACAGGAAACGCTAATACTCAACCAAATAGTGGTCTTCTAGCATAGTTCATTCACTCTTGATATGGAAGGACGTGAAGCTGTTCCTTGCTACAGTGCTGTTAAACACCACCAGTCAGCAGTGGCTTGCGGTTATTATACATGAGACTTCTAGCATTTGATATATTGTGGCCATATCATTTTGTTTTAGTTTTAGCTAGTCCCATTTACTGCATATTCACTCAAACCATCTCGGTGAGGCCCACAGTGAGCCTTGCCTGCCTGGCCGCCCCTAGCTAGTCGCACCGCGGGCAGAAGGGCAGGGGCGGCGGCAGCAGCTTCTCCTTCGTGGCGCCCCACATGAAAAAGAGGTGTTAAATAGCACCTGTGCAGTGGTGGCGGGGTCACCTGGCCGGCGGTGGAAACATGGTGAGCAACTCCCTGACACGGAACCTAGATGAGATCAACCTCTCAGTGCTGTGGGATCCTGCAAGAATCTTTGAATTGGTGAAACTTGTTGGCAATGGTACCTACAGGCAGCAGTTTTTCTTCTAGTCAGAGAAGAGGAGGAAGTGAGGATGTGTGAGGAAGAACAACATAGTGGCACTGTCAGTGGAGAAGGAGGGAGAGAAGGTGTTCCAAGCGCTGGAGCTGAGATTCCTCTGCAGGCCATGACGATGACCATGGTGAAGCAGCTGTTCCCCTGCAGCCCATGAAGTCCACAGGGGATGCAGAGATCCACCCACAGCCTGTGGGAGAAGTGCTCACACCAGAGTGAGTGGATACCAGAGAAAGCTGTGATCCTTAAAGGACTGCACCCCATGGACAAGTGACCCACAGCACAACAGTTTTGGAAGACTGTTTGCCCGTGGGAGGGACTCACGTTGCGGCAGTTTTGGCAGGACTGCTGCTTGTGAGATTAGAGCCATGCTGGAGAAGTTCACGGAGAACTATCTCCCATGGGAGGGACCCCACAGCATAGAAAAGGAAAGACTCCTCTACCTGAGTGAACAGAAGAAGATCTCAAGTGACAAACTGACCAAAACACCCATGCCCTGTCTCTCTGTGTTGTCAGCAGGAAGGAGGGAGGGGCTGGGGGGAAAAAAGGTGTTTTAAAGGCTTGTTTTTCTTCTCATTATCCTCCTCTGACTGTTAATAATAAATTTACTTTATAACTTTTAATTTGAACCTGTTTTCTCCCAGTCCTCATCTCAACTCATGAGCCCTTAGTTAATTTTTTCCCCCCTCTTCTGCCCAGCTGAGAGAAAGAGAGGGTGAGCGAACGGCTTTCATGGGTGCCTGGCATTTGGCCAGTGTCAAACCACAACAGAGTCTCATTGTCTTTTCCTTTCTCTTTTAGAAGAGAAGGTTAGGAATATCAGAAAGCAAAGATGTCTGAGATTTGCAGTTATGATTCATCAAGCTTCCAGAAATGCATTATAATGTACTATAGGCTGTAAGACTAAAAATTATTCCCCTCTGAAATGGTATTCACACAGCTTTTGCTGTACTGAAGCGTACATCGTAATATAATCATAATAACTAAAGTAAGTTTCCCTTGGGGATTATACCTCTGTGCGATTTAATCCTTAAATTTGTTTTGCTTTCATCCCCAGGAGAAGAGAGACTTCAGTTATAAAGTATTCTTCCTAGAAATATCAGGCACTGCCGAAGCATTCATAATCTGCACTTACATTTATAAAGCCTGGGCCAGGAGGTAAGCAGAATTAGGAGCGTGTTACCATTTTGTTTGAAGAAATAAAGTTTGTTTTTCAAAAAAATAAGGGCACAGCTGGAGATGAGTCCTGCTTATCCTGGAAAGTTCCCTACAGGACTCTCCCTTTATCTGACAGAGGAAATTATTTGCTTTCAAGAGAAGGCTGTCACTCAGAGTGTCTGAAAATGTACAGATCAGAGAGAAAGGGTTTTTCATGATAACTAATAAAGTGTGGAATGAAGTGGAAACCTGCTGTAAAAACTTACTGAATTTCTGTGTAGTTATGTGTCTTAGTTCATGTTTTAAAAGACAGTGTGGACACTTCAAAGGTTAGGTCACAGTGGCTTTCTTATCACAAAATGTGAGGAAAAAAAGCAGTCATTAGCATATTGATAATGCAAGTCAAAATATTATCTATTTCATTAAGACTGTTCTTAAACACAGTAGTTCTTTGCTGAGTGATTTTACTCAAGAACAGTGATTTTGCCAACACATTAATCATTACTCAGTCACCAGCACACCATGTTTTTCTTCTTAACAAGTTTGTTCGCAACACATTTCCATAACATTAAGTGGAATGTATGTTCTCCAGCTGGCATACAGTGTGTTCACCTTTAAAAATAAAACTATATATTTTATATATAATACACACACACTTTCAAAAAGACACTCCTGAAGCACAAACTAATTAGATCACAAGTCAAGGCTTATCTACCAACAACCTTCACCTATAGGAAACTACAGGGAAAGTTTGCAATATGTTACAGCTTTCTCACCTTTTGGGAAAATTGCTAAAATAATTTTCTTCACATGACAGTCCAGGGAAACTGCTCCAAGTACTAATTTGAGAAATACGGTTCTTAATTAACCACTTTCAATAGACAGTAAACCACTACACTCCTTTTTGAAACATCTACTAGGGAACAAAACAATGTAGTCATCTAGTGGAAATAATGAATGCCCTGCCATTTGAGCAATTTAAAAATAGACCGAGAAAAAAAAAGTGACAGAAAGACCCAGTTTGAATCCTAAATATACTATTAAAGATGAATTACACGTGCAGCTGGTATGCATAGCTACTTACAGGCATCAGCTGCAGCTGACGTGTAACATATCCCAGGCAGCAGAGACAGTGTTTCACACAACGAACTTGTTTCCCACGATGATGCTTGAGGAAAACGTAGCAGCAATGGTCACAGGATAAATGTCCCCTTGATTTTTAAAGACTCATTTGTTTATACTACACCTTCAAAATCAATAGTCAACTGCCAAGATATTCCCAGCTCTATTGTAAAAAATGCCAAAGCAAAACCATTCTCATGATCTCTGAAGTCAGGACATAAAGGAACTCCCCCCAGCTTTCTTTTCCTTTTTATTTGGCTATCTAGCATCAGAAGGAAGAGCAAGCTCAAGGGCTCTGCGGTTGTTTTTGTCTTTCTCAAAAGTGCCCCCAACTCTACAGGTTTGATTTCAAAGCTGTGCCAAGAGCTTGCGTAGCCCTGGAAGAAGGAAGTCACAGCAAGAAAACAAGGCCTAGCCGTTTTCTTCAAGACAGTAAATCATATTGTATTTGTAGGAACATCAAACCAAGCATGAGTTTCTACTTCCTCATCACGATGAGGTTACAGTTAAGGAAGACGGAATCTTCTGACATGAAAATCACCTGGCAGAAAGTCAGTTGTGCACAAATATGCATGGACTTCTCAGACCCCTGTGTGTACACAACGCCTTCCGGCGGAGCAGGTATCCGTCCAGCAACCACAAACTCCCTAAGGGCTGCTAGCAGAGCTGAAAAGCTCAGACAGATGTTTCTAAAGCTTTATGGGACTTACTTAAGGGAGGCAAAGCAAAGGAGAAGTGCCTTCTTATTAGAGTGCTTTAAGGTAGCTTCTTGAACAGATAGCTCGACAGCACCCACTGGATTTACAGTAATGCATTGGTATAATTTCATGCATCATCCTTCCCTGTTTTAAGTGTGACAGTCTGGGAACACATTGCCCAAGGTCTGGGATCTAATATCACCTTAAAAAGCTCTACAGCATTGTGTCCTCATGTATTTGTCTGGGCTGTCTTAGAATTCACTGCTCAGAGGATGTGTCTCGGTTTGGAGACTAGTTTAGGAGAAAAACACCCTGGAATGAGTATTTCCTCTTTAAAAAAAAGGGTTCCAACAATCCCTTTCCACCAGTAAGAAATGAATACTAGTGGATGAAAGTGAAAAAACCCAACTGTTTATTGACAGAGTGCCCCATATGGCGTGGAAAAAAAAGGTAAATAAATGCTAGATATTGAACTGTCAGACCTTACCTCCCTCCTCCCCCTGCACACCAGAAGAAAAACCCAAAACGCCAGGGAAAGAAAAAAAACCCCACAACAGCCAGCCATGTTGTGAGGAGAAAGATGGTGTTGGGCTCCTGTCTCAGGGAGAAAAAAAAAAAAGCCAAAAAACAAAAGGTTCACATAGGAGCTTGGAAAAACAGATGAGAACCTGGTGAATCTCTGGTGTTGGTCCCCTCTTCACAGCAGATAAAACAGGTAGGCTTGGTATGCTTTTCTCTTGCTGGCTCAGCTTTTCCAAGGTGTGAGGCCAAAACAGAGCAGCCCCTTGCCTTTCCCGCTGGTCTCTGGTCTCAGACCAAAACCAAGCTGTCCAGCTCACTTTGAAAAAGCCACCAAAGGATTGCTGCTTCAGCCTCTCCAAGCCCAGGGAAAGGAAAAAA
The DNA here is from genome assembly GCA_013398015.1 of Oreocharis arfaki. NCBI lineage: Eukaryota > Metazoa > Chordata > Aves > Passeriformes > Paramythiidae > Oreocharis > Oreocharis arfaki. The sequence continues at coordinate 221,143 of VZRR01008876.1, forward strand.
AAAACTTCTTGCCTAAGCTAACAAAAAGTCAAGCTAGCCAAGCCAAAAAAACCCCAGACCACACAGCATGCTGGACACCTGGGGAGGGAGGCTTTGAAAAAGCCTGCCGAAGAGCCCCAAAGCTCTCCCCTCCCCCTGGACCCTCCTTAAATGTACAGCAACAATTTTTGGGCATAAGGCAGATGATCAGGGAATAGACTCATCATCATAAAATCACCCCAAGACAGGATGTCACTTCGTGATACTGTCTCAGGGTACATATGCTTAATAACATGGCACAAGACACTGTCTTTGGCAGTCTGCAAAAAAACCCCCTAGATGAAATGATACCAAGCCACAACTGCATAGTACCAGTCAATGTAACAAGTAGCCTGAAACCACAGATGTTCAATGGTAGTTCTCTTGGTGGCTGGATGGTAAGAACTTTCCCCAACTCAAGCTGCTGCTGCTCTTCGTGGCCAAGTGATGGTGAAAGCTCCCAGCTCATGCCCAGGGACTGCCCCTCTGCCCTGACCACCAGTGTGACCACTTGCCAAGGGCCCTGCTGTAGCCTGGAGCATTCATAGGGCACACCTGTCTCTAGAGCAGGACTTAAGTTGGTGCATATCAAGGAACAATGTCACACTGCCAGCCACATGCAACCTTACAGTCTCAAGCAACTGAGCAAGACTGTAAATAAGCAGCTGCCACTCTACTCACTCTTACTGCTTCTCTTCAGTCAACACCTATGTAGGAATTTTCAAAAAAAAACCCAAGTGAAACATTTGAGCAAACATTGCTAACCATTTTTAAACTGAAAGATGCTACAGAAATGCTAAATGTGAGTCACAACTTCAAAGCAGAAATTAAGAAAGCTTTAAAATAAGTTGTGATGCAACCTTGTATTGATTTGATGAGAAAGTTTCCCTCACACTTCCAGCATTTCTGAAATTCTTCAAGTTCAAATCAGTTTTGCCAGCACCATGCCCAGACTGGTTTGTCTTTGTGACGAGGGTTCTCAGGTTCAACAAATACTTCAATGGAGAACTAAACCCCAAGTCTGGTTACAGCCATAGCTTTGAGGAAATTACCCCCTTTCTATAATAGGTTACGGGGCTATTCTGAGGTGATACGCAGTATGAAGTTACTACACTTTAGCTGTATTATTAATAGCACAGCTCTCCTGATCCCATAAAACTTTCTCTAAGTATAGGGTGATGTGAATTAATAGTTTTTACCTGGTGCTAGGGGGCATGCAGACACGCTATAAATTAGACAGTCCCTGACCCAAAGTGCTCACAAACCAGATTAGGACAAGATGCAGCAGGTGGAGGAGACTGACTTGAGGGGAGGGAGGAGGAGGAAGTGGAAAGGCAAACAGCATTACACATGAAGAACTCTCTGCTCAGCAACAGCTAGGCATTGCCAGCTGGCAGGGATCTGCAGGCATCAAAGATGAGTCTACATAGGGCCTTAATGAAGGTTAAGGAAGTGACTGTTTTCAGGGAGTTTCCCTTACGTGTGTATTAGAAATAGCCTGTGGGTAAAGCATGTGGTGCTTGTGGGTGAAGCAGACTAGTAGGCAGTTCTGTCCTCCCAGGGGCTGGGTGCTACTGCTGGTCTACTGGGTCAAGAAAATTAACTCATGCTGTGTACCTGACTGTCTTCCATTCTCTCAGATACTCCTCTCCACCTGAATTTCTACCAGGAAGATAGTGAAAAAGTCTTCAGAGGTGCTAATGATCTCATTATAAAAATACACAAAAGACATCTCAGCATTTCAAGATAAATTCAAGCCAAGTGCACTGCCAACATGCCACACTCCATGGTGCCCCTTTGAAATAAATGGCTTTATGCACTTCAAAGAGGGGTTTGTTTCACTTGTTTAGCACAAGATGCAAATATCTCGTCAGACCGAGCAGAAGAGAAAATGCCCTTTGCACACGGCGAGCAGAAATCCCCAACCAGACACTCAGATGAGAATGATCTCAAGTTTAGGAGGCACAGCAGATAGGGGAGGCACTAGATTTCTTCTATCTAGTTTATTCCATTTATAATTAAAATTATTTTCAAAATTAAATCACCTTGCAACAAGAGCAGCAGAGATATTTAGATATTTTCTGAAAGAGCTTACCTTGCACATATAAAGCCAGAGTAGGAACACAGAAATGGGAGCATGGCCATGACACAGTCTTCACAATCTAAGAGCTCAGACATACTTTTTTCTAGAAAAGACTAACACTTTTTTAACAACTTATGCAACTGACACTTGGGAGAGGATCTTCTAATATTCCCTTGGTAAAGTGTGAGAGATGTTTTTTTCCCCTTCCAAGTGTTGTTCCAGGAGAGGTAACATTTTGGGGGCAGCATCTGCCCTGAACTTGGGATGAGCTACTCCAGCAGAGAACTCATGTCCATGCTGCTGAGAGGGTGCAAGTGCTGCTCAGGCCCCTTACAGCAACTCTTGGGTAGAAATACATCTCACATCTCCTGGCCCTCCCATCTCAATGCCAGAGAGAAGATTATTTTGTCTGGCAAAAATTAACCATTATGTCTGAGCTCTACAATTAGCTTAAGCAGTGTTTCTGAAAAGCTGACTGATCAGCTTGCTCATTAGCAAGCATGCTTGTCCCTCATCAGGACTTACTCTCTGAGCCAAGGTCTCAACCTTGACCTCACGGAACTGCAAGTACACATTATCTTTGATGCTGACCAGAGCAGGGAGAGGTGACAGGACAGACCCTTTAGAGGATGTAATACACTGGAGGCTGCCCTTCCCTGGGTTCTCCTTTGGGGTGGATGGCTGAAAAGGGGATGGGAGGAAAACAAAACAAAGTTCACCTTCTTCCTTACTTCTCCCAGGTACTAAGAAGTTGTCTTCCTCAAAAATGGAAAAAGATCTTTCTGTTCTGACTCTGGACCTGTTTCAGCAGAGGTAGTCCAAGTTGAGAATTACAACAGAATCATACAGTAGTGTGATAATATGGCATTATTTAGAGGAGTTACAGAGTGGGGACCCTTGAGTAGGAGATGTTTTTGAACAGCATGATGAACCCAATGAAGGAAAGAAAGAAAAAATTGTACACATTTGAGCAGGATATCCACTGACACAAAGAAAAGTTGGAGGCTGGCTTTTCCCTTTACTGGCCAGTTCTGCAGGGCATGTAAGAGAAATCAAGATCAAGACACTTCACAACTGGAAGAAGTTGCGCCATCCTGAAATTGATTTACTCCTGATCTGGTATCTGTTCCAACCACCTACTTTTGTCAGGGGTTCCTCCACCACAAGGCAGGTATTTGAAATTGTTATTAACTTTCCTAAGCAAAGCAGAGTAGCTTGCAGGATTCAAAAAATTTTAATCTGGGGCTGTCTGAAGAGAGACTGAAGGGGTTGAGGCCTTTCATCTTAAATTTAATAAGGTAGTGGCTAGGGTTGGCACTGGCTATCCTCTACACTCCAGGCATTTCACTCCACACCTACAACTTACTGGAGTTGTTCAACAGGCTTTGCTTTTCCCAGGCACACAGGTAGTATAACTGAGAGGACAGAAAAAAAGAACTTGGTATTGTTTTGGAAACACTCCCAGTCCAAACACCAGTTTCATTCCCCAGCTGCCCTCCCCATGATGTAATGGCCACTGCATATGCACTGCAACTGTGTCCAGAGCCTCTCAGAGCACCACGCCTGGGCTGCCCTCACCTCACATGAACTCAGGCTCAGGAATGTTCTAACAGCAACAACTTCCCTCCACCTGCTCAAACTTGGCACCCCTGTCTCTTCTACCCCAAAACAGGACAGGGAAGTGCTCATATATTCCTTCCCAGACATTATCTGGCTCAGTACAGTGATGACAGAACTGACTAAAGCTCTATTGTGAAATATGGAAACATTTCAAACCTCCTGTTCCAACTTTAATGTGTGCATTATAGCTGATGTATGAACTCTGTTTATCCTAATGGAGTTCTTTATTTATTGGTTCATCCAAAAACAAAATTATGAAAATTGTTTTAAAGAAAAAAATATGTTTAATGTGTCTGTCTCTGCAGCCCTCTTCTCTGTACTGGAAGGAAAGGGCTGTGATTCTGGCACACTGTGGGAGGCTCAATAGCTGCACTTCAGTGCAGCTGCCAGAAAGGATATACTCAAGAATAGAACTAAACCTTAACATTTCACCATACTTCTTCCAACCAAAAGCTTTCTGTACATAATCTTGCTTGGCAGGTAAATGCTGCAAGTCAAGTTCCTAAGTTTGTATCTGGTGACTTACAGAGAGCCCCCAGAAACTTCCATTTCCTATTCACAACATCCATACAGCATAACCTCAGAGCACAACCCAGAGAGAAATGGGATCTAAACCGTGCTTGTTCAAAGTATCACTTGGTAGTTGATCTGAATGAAACACAGCTTTTTTCCTTTGCTTCTCTGTATAAATTTTAAAATCCCTGTAATGGATGCTGAAAGGTGCATCAGGGGCAGCCTGACAACTCAGGATCCACAGTTGCCTCTTTGCCCACAGGGCAAGTAGGTTCTATGAACTATTTCTCAAAATTCACACCCTTAATTGCCACTCTAGACATTGTCGATCTTGCAATTGTTCTGTAACACAATCAGCCTAAAGTGGAATGGCTGAGACCTCAAAGTTTATTTATAAATAACAGCAGATGCGAAATTTGCATCAGAATGGTAAGAGGTGGATGCTGCTGTTGCTCGTTTACTCAAAGCCATGTCAAAAGGATTTATACAGCTGCCTAAAGACATCTTCATTTTCTATTTCCTTTTACCTGCAAGCCAAGTCCTGGCCTAGAAAGTCAGAGGTTCCCTCAAACAGGAGAGTGCACAGATAGGGTGACCACAGGAATTCCAGGTTCCCAACTGGAATCTCCCATCAGTAAGCTGAGGCCAGCTGCAGGTTTGTAAAGTGGATGCTTACTGCAGCAGTAGGTAATTTATGAATATTTGTCTCCCTGATGTGTATTTCTTGAATAAATAAGGTTGTGGCCTGTGTCAGTGGGGAAAAAAAGAAGGGAAAGGGAAAGTTCCTACTGTGTATTCTGGAAGATAGCATGACCTTGAGGACAATTTATTCCAAGAGGAAAAGCACAGTAAGACTTCTCACAGAGTGCTCAAAGAAGCAGCCCCTGCTCATTCCCCAAATATATTCAGAACAGAGGCAAACACCTTTTACTGCAATTCAAGGCTGCCTGAGTTTTCACCTGTAGATACACAGATAAACTTATATCATCGTCTTCCAGGTTTCTGTGGGCTGGTATGTCAGCAACAGCTGCAGTGATTTAGTGCAGCAGCGCCAAATGGATTAAATCAGAGTAATTTGAATTTTACCCAGGCTTGTCATATAAATCTCGGAAACCACTGTCTTGCATAAAAACTTCCTCTAGATACTCCTGAGTCATCATGACATAAACCAAAAATTTGGTTGAAAATGAGAAACAAAGATTTTTAGCATGGAAAACAGAGGCAGCACGAACAGCACATTGGGCTGAAAAATCTTACTTTCTTTATGGTAGCAATTTTTTGTATTTTAAGAAGTATATTTTTCCTGGTTTTTATATATTATCATGCATCTTACAGTATACTTTTTAAAAATTAAGTCAGTTTTAATTTGATTTCCACTCCAATGGAATATTCTGCAAATATTACACTCTCCAAAATGAATGTTATTACATAACAGTCTGGAATATTTTAGTAAGTACAATACCACTAGAATGTTCCCTGTGTGCACAATCAAATATCTTTTCTATTTAAGAACCTCCTTTTAAGAGTGGCATAGCAAAAAGAAGTTTGCTACTGGCTTCACTGACGTCAGATTTTGGGTTCTATCTTGAGTGATACAAATGATCTGTGATTTTACGGTCCCCAAAATTTATTTCAGCACTGCCTGTGTAAGGATATTTGAATCAACTCAGTAAAAGAACTGTTATTGTTTCTTTAAAAGCAAATTAAAATTACTCAGAACAATAATATATCTGATGAATGAACTTTTCTTCATCTGTGTAGGATTTAGACAGAGAGACACAACTATCCACAAGTCATTCCATGTTTCTAATAATGTTACGACACCCTCTGTAGATTATGTTTACTCTCTGGTCCACAAGTAAAGCTGCCATGTGCCTCACATGATTCACACGTCATCATTCCTGAACTCAGTTCTCTGTAAGTTACTAGACACCAAAGAATTCCAGGTCCAAATGCTTTCTGAAAAGGCATTTTTGCTTCACTTTTGCAAGTATTGAACGTGGACTAAATACTTTTTTTCAGGTAAAAACTCATACAAAAGGATTGCAAAAATTTTTGTAAATATAAAAGTCAAATACATTAAATAAAACCTTTCATTTTTTACAGGTATCCGTGACTTTTTCCCCAGCAGCATTTACTCAATTTTCCCTTTTTTGGTGAAAAATCTCAAAAAAAAATCTTTTTGTTTAGTTAATTCTACAATTCACTCACTCTTGTATTCAGACCAGGTCACTGCTGCAGCTATTACCTCTGAAGAATGTATGAGAGCATCCTAGGATTCGTTTCTTCTGACTTTCCCAGCAGGAACAACCAGGGCAGAGGCTCCTCACAGCAAGCCCATGCTTCCGTCTTTCACAAGGAGCTGAGCAGTGACTGATGCCAAGACCCTCTTGAAAACAGGGGAGGCAGCAACCACCTCACACTGACCCTCTGCAAGGACTGGGAAGAGCGCAGGGAGCAGCAGATCCTACAACAGCGATATAAATTAATCAAGCCACAAACCCACTCCTTATTAAGTGCTCCCCATAGGCAGAACCTCTTCAGCTTGGACATGGGACAAAGCTTGACTAAGCACAGTCTGCTAGAAATTGTTGCAACCACTCTGCCACACACATGCAGGCCAGACCCACTCGCCTGCCGCTTTAGTCTGGGATTTTCTTCTGAATCCTACAGCACATCCCAAAAGAGCTAGAAAGAGTTAATAGCAGCTCACAACACACGTTAGCCAGTCTCAGAACAAATAAGGCTGCTAAACGCAGTTGCTTTTATTTCAGTGAGACCAAAGGGGGAGATGAAATTCAGGTGCAGACTTGACTTAATTTCATGGTGAAGGCAAGTCCTTAGCAAAATGATGCCCAGGTGCAGGTGTTTCCCTTATGTTACCCCTTCCAGGAGGCTGTTCAAAGGCTCCCTGAACTTAGACTGACTTCAGAAGGTCAACAATGCCGTGAGCACACAACATCAGGTGTTTGCTTATAGTGCACATATACTGGAATAATCGTGTACTCTCTTTTCTTTGGTTTTTTGAGGTGGATATGACAGTACTTGGAGGAGATACTCATCTGTCTACCTAACAATCAGAAATACCTTGTAAAATATGTCTGAAATTAATCCATTGTAAAAGTGAGAAGGGAAAATACAAATATTCTCCTTAATTCATATGTACATAGACCAAACTTTACATAACATATGGAGTAGTTGGAAAGATGCCTGAAGATGTAATTGCATCTCTGTGTGAAGAGCATTTACACTCTCTCATCTCTGCTTTCTCCATTCATTTTAGTATTTACATGTAGAGAAGCAGCTAACACACTTGTAATTAAGAGTGAAGGACTTTCAGGTCTTTTAATACGAGAGAACTGACATAGAAAGCAAGCAGAGTTAGCAGTAGTGGATTACTACAGTCATATAAAACAACACAAACCCTAGGAAGAGCCTGTGCTAAAGTGCCCACAAGGTGCTCAGGAAGGCATGGATGTGTGCAGGCAATTACAATCAAAGTCCAGACCATGCACACTCTCCACATTCAGCGTTTGCTAAGAGATATTTGATCACAAGACCCAGAACTGTGTTTTGCTGCTGGAGACCTCTTGTTTCTGACCACCGAACTCAGGACTTAAAACAGTTGCTTCATACAATTGACGTTGCTTCTTATCCATTTCATTTGGCTTTTTATTGGCAGAGGCCGTAACAGTTATTTCAGTTTGGTGGGTGGAGTTCCTATGAAGATGCCAGATATTTTCATGTAGATGATGAATATTCACGACTCAAGCAATCTGAAGCAGGCAGACTTGCTGCCCTTTCTTTCCCTTCCCTCCTACCCAAGCTGGGCAGAATGTTATACGTGATGTGCAAATAATATTCTCACAGAATCACAGAATATTCTGAGTTCTCTTCCACTTTAAAATGAAAACTGGACAGTGTCTAAGCTTAGTCTGGAAGGTCCTGAACTGAACTAAAGGATGGCATGCTTGTAGCCCAAGTATCAGCAACTCACACAAGGACTAGTCTGATGGGAAAAAGTCTGAACAGTAATTGAGTAGTCAAATCTTTCGCTGGGAGCTTTCACCTCAATGTAGTCCAGAAACTAACCTTCATAAATGTGTTTTCTCAGGCAATTTATGAAAAAAACCCCAAACCAAGACTGTACTTCTAGGCTTTTTGTATGACCATCTGAGCAGGTTTGTAGCTTGTGGCAAACTTAACAGGCGAGGAAAGACCTAAATCCCATTAATACACAGTATTCTTTTAGCAAGAACAGAAGCATTCACTTCAGAAGAGACATACTTGACCAATACTCGACCAAAACCATGGCGAGACATTAAGATTTGGGTTTATTTCTCATTATTCTACTCTGATTTGATTGGTAATAAATGAAACTCAATGCCCCAAGTTGACTCTGTTTTACCTATGACAGTAATTGTTAAGCAATCTCTCCCTATCCTTATCTTGACCCACCAGCTCTTCATTATATCTTCTCCCCTACCCAGCTGAGGAGGGGAGTGATGGATTGGCTTTGACGAGTACCTGGCATCCAACCAGGTTCAATGCATCACAGTACTTGGCAATTTTAGAAAAAAAAAAAAACCNTAAGATTTGGGTTTATTTCTCATTATTCTACTCTGATTTGATTGGTAATAAATGAAACTCAATGCCCCAAGTTGACTCTGTTTTACCTATGACAGTAATTGTTAAGCAATCTCTCCCTATCCTTATCTTGACCCACCAGCTCTTCATTATATCTTCTCCCCTACCCAGCTGAGGAGGGGAGTGATGGATTGGCTTTGACGAGTACCTGGCATCCAACCAGGTTCAATGCATCACAGTACTTGGCAATTTTAGAAAAAAAAAAAAACCAAACCAACCAACCAACCAAAACCAAAACCAAAAACACCCCCCCCCCCCAAAAAAAAAAGAGAAAAAAGAAAAGAGCGAGACAGAGAGAAAATAGAGCGAAAAATGAAAATCTGTGATTACTTGTTTTGGTGCAGTGAAAACAAGTGCCCCACGGCACTGACTCCCATCTGACGCACACCACTGCCGATTGGTGCCTGCTTTGCACACATGCAGCCATACACGTAGGGGCAGGCACCAGCATTTTTCAAAGTTCATTTGTGCCATGTATCAGCAGCCAGCTCTCAGCAGATTCCAAGATAGCGCCATGGAAACCAGGTTTCAACTCAGTGGCCCTCACCAATCCCAGCATAGCTACAGGCACCCTGCCTACTCTGAGTGGCTCTGTGCTCTCCTGATCAAGGTGCCACCTCTCTTCCACCCCGTCCTGTCAGCCACAATCAACTCCTGCACTCCCCCATTTTTCCCAGGGGGGAAAGTGGCCCTTGCCCAGCCACTGCTGGACACAGAGTTTCTGGGCCAGAGAGAAGGCATAGGAAGGAGAGTGCCTAAGGGCATCTGCACTGACCAAGGAGGGAAGGAAATGTCCTCAGTGGGAACTGAGCCTCCTGAGGTGGGCAGAGGGCCCACTGGCTTGCATCTGGCACCAGCCCTCAGCTGTGGACTTGGAGTGGTGAAATCTCTGGAGACAAGGGTGCCAGGGGCCCGAGAGCCAGGTCCAGCCCTGCAGTTTTCAACGCCCTCCCTGGCATTGGGTGGACAGGGTCTGTGTGCACAAACTCCTGCTACAGTGACATTGCATAGTGCATGTGAGCCCCAGGCCCCCACAGCTCCCAGGCCTTAGAAACCTCTGCTGTATTATGACAATATTGTTGCTGTTAAAAAAGAAGTCATGGAAGAGTAGAGGAAAGACAAGCTCTGCCCAAGGCAGCACAAAAATAAGCAATAGCAGGTCTCTCTCATGAGTTTCTCCAGTGCACCCTCCCCCTCCCAGGAGACACATCAAAGGCAGATGAGGAGATCAGTCTGCAGCAGTGAGCCTGCCGGAGCCCGCTTGCTCAGCACAGAAAAATTAATTAAGAGGGTGGGAGAAAGTGCCAATACGAGTCTGATTCTGTCAGGGAGCATGGCACTGACAAACAGCAAATGCTAATTCAGGAGTTTCTCATTTTCACACCTGCCAAAGAGGGATACAGGAGCATGATTCAGATTTGAAAGACACTGGACTTGGATACCCCTGACATGTCACATGATACCACATCTACCACTGCTTCCTGGAAGCCTACGAAAACTAGCTCAAAAGAGCCCCAGCCCCTGTGATGCACGCTTTAAAGAAAGCATTCAGTGTTTTGGTTACTGCTGTTTCAGAAAACAAAGCAAAGGCGAGACTTCACACGGAGCAGGAGAAGCCACAAACAGGGACCTCTTACCCTGCTATCATTGAGCATCTTACTAGAACAAGATAGTCATAACCAACAAAAAATTCAGGAGAAATTACTTCAATTGTAGTTGACATAATAAACACGAAGACATTAATACTGCTTTTTCTCGTACTGAACACTACAGGGTTGGAGATGTGAGACCCAAATTAGCATGAAGAAAAAAATATGAAATGGAAAACTCTTAAAATGCAGGATTTCCAGGCATTCAGGTGCAGTAGTAGGGAGTCCCTGGAAATGTTCATAAATTAATTAGACTAAAGATGTAAAGCACTCATTCCAGGGGTATTGCTTCTCTACTATTTTTTCTTGCTTATAATTCAAACAGGAGATGAAGCATCTGAGCCCAATTTGGGATTAATAATTTCTAAATAAAGATAAATATGTTGAGGTTTCATAAACAGAAGAAGAGCATGACATTATAAATAAGTTTTAATATCTGTGTTACTGTAAAGTTTATCTGGTCAAACTCCTGCCCTTTGCAGATTGCTCCTATTCGTTATGTATTCAGGTGCATTAAAAATTCCTTGGAAAAGAGACCTTCTTTGTGCAAGAAGAACTCCTGAACCACTGTTTATGGAGTGTTCTGCAGCCCTGAGGCACAGGTCCACTGAGTCAATTGCCTGTGAATATTTAGAAACCAGCCATTGTGCTGCATCTACCCTGAATGGGTTTTTTGGACCGCACGAGAGGTGCATTAATCTGTGTGTTCTCTTCTTTTTTTCCTTATCATGGCTATTCCAATCATAGCTCTCAAAACTACACCACACAGTTAGTCTGAAAACCTCCATGATACCTTTTAAACTTATGTCCAAAGATGTGTAAGAATGATATTCCAACAGCTGGCAGGTCTTGACAACCAGGCACAGAGACAGCCCCGGAAACTGGTTCACTAGTGCAGCACTTTCTAGGGGCAGGTGAACGACTATCAGGCTACCATCTTCCCAGTAGTTAAGCAAAGTAGTGCCTGTTTCATCCAGAATATAAAAGGTGCTTTGTTCAAGTCAAATAGAATCACATATCAGCAATGTACGTTAATAACTGATAACATAAATATCCAGTGCATTTAATATTATCAAACTAATTACATGTTGGTTTGCCAGGAATAAAGGTGAGCTTTAAAAATCCAAGATGACATAGTTACCACTGAGTAAGACATTCTTGTTCATCCTGAACACAGACTAAAAGCATAGGTGACTGAGACAACTCACCAGGCTGGAAGCAAACCATATTTCATGCACTGAATTTGTGATGAAAATTCCAATTAACCCATCTTGACAAGCTAAAGCAGTGCTGCTCTGGCCAGAGGTCCACAGCTCACTCTGAGGTAGATGGGAAAATACCAACTTGTTGAAGGGTCACTCAATGCACACAGCATGTATTCCTGCTAAAGCCAGCATTGCAAAAAATGTTGACTGCCACAAAAATTTTGCAGTCCAGATGCAAAAGAAAAAAAACTTCTTCCACACTTACTGTAATGGTACTGAAGAGCTTATTCAACACATGTACTTGCTCCCCTCAGGCAGAGAAGTTCTCTGAGCCTGAAACACTACATGTACCAACCTCTGTGAGAGAGCTGGTGTTAAATGGGGTCAGAGCTACATTTGCTCTGGGGAGAAGAAAGGCTCACTTTTGAAGACAGACTGGTTACCCTGTTTTTCTTCCTACACCACAGCTTTCAAATTGAAGCTAGAACTTGAAGGGAGTTGTTCCCACAAGCTTTCCAGCCCAATGTCTCCACCCAAGAGGCTTGAGTAAACAGCAGAAGCTCTGGATATGAATCAGATGGAAAAGACTCATCTCTCTCTGCTAGGTCTAAGTTCAAAGGCATCCATGGCTGAAAAGCTAAATCGAGATCACTATCTGCATGTGAGGGCAGGATGGAGCATTCAGTACCAATGAACTGCTCACCCTTACATGCTCAGATGTAGCATAGCAGGTTGTATGTACCATTGTACATAACACTGAGAGAGGTGGGGAACTGTGATTGTTCTGGGAGACTTTATTTCCTCTATTTCCTGCCTGTTCTACAACTTCTTCTAGTTGAAAATCTTGCACCTGACCTCTCAGCATCAGTACTCAGCCTCACAGCCAGAGGAAGACCACAGATGATGCAGAATGTATGACAGAGCAGAGTACTCAGCCTCAGGTCCATTGCAGACCTCCTTCTCCTTGTTTGTACCAAGACACAGAGCAACATCTCATCAGGAATAGTGTGCATGATCCATTCCTCCTATGCACACATCAGACCTGAGTTCTGTCACATGACATTTTGCTCCAACACACAGGTCACATCTTTGCAGCAGTTGTACCCCAAGCAGGTACAGTCCATGCTGCAAACATAGCTTGCTGCATTACACCTGTGGAAAGCATATCATGCCGTGATGAGCTTATGTATAAATGGCCACAAATGAGAGATGAAAAGGATGCACAAGGGAAAGGATGTGTCCGTAGACAATGGAGCATCTCAGTGTCGGTGACTGGCTGAGAGCACAGGTGCCTCTAGAGACCTACTGATCAGTAAGAAGTCTCTTCATGTGTGATGCTTGTGCAGGTCACAGCATCCACGTCTGTGTTCCCTTGTATATGCAGGCATAGTCCTAGCTCCTCACCAGAACAGGTACCCCACTTGTGAGCTGATGCTGGAATACAGCTGGAGCCCACAGCTAGGGTGTGCCTGTACCTCCCTCTGTGAAGCTGTCTGGTTTATTATCTGCAAAACAGAACACCTGGGAAGATGAGCCAAATAGTATTAGATATAATCAGATACTTTCTGTCTTCAGGTGCCACCCATGAGCACACCTTCCCTACCAGCTGTGGAGTGAACCTGCTAACAATTCTATTAATAACGAGCAGTAAAAGTAGGTAAACTGGATGAACTTGTGTGAAAGCAAAACCCCAGAGGTAGATTGGTTGCTCTGTTCAAAGCAAACAGATAACTATCCCAGGCTTCAGGCAGCTCTCCCCCTTTCCTGCCTCCTCCTTTGGGGCATCTCCAGACGTGTCCAGGGTGGTGCAGCCCGTCAAACAGACATTTAATTGGTGTGTTTTAAATTTAAAAAAGGGATCTCAAAGCCATCAATGACCCTGCAAAATGCCAAGTGCCAGGACTTCCTCTGAGGACTGTCTTTTATATTCATCTTCACTGTGCATGCCACTGTTCGTACACAAAAGTAAAACTGTTTGTTCCTCAGAGGGTTGTGTTCTCAGCTGTCTGAAGTCCCAAGCTACCTGCAGTAGCACTGCCAGATGCCTGTGAAATCACATGGCAGGTACTGACTTCAGCTGAGCACAAAGCAGCAAATGCCTACAACACACAGTCTTCTTACAGGAAGAGCTCATCACTGACCACAGGAGAACAGCACCGGAATTCATTGCCAAAGTGTCTGCTGATCCTTGGAGCCCTTTCACTTCTGATGCAACACCTGAGTTTTGCATCAGTGCAGGGAAGAGCAAGGGACAGACTCTGGATTGCAGGATTGTAAGTCAGTGACTTTTCCATCAGCTGGCAGGCTGAAAAATGGAGACAGGAGGCTCTTGGACACATGTTTTTGTACCCTTAATAAAAATCTGATGCTTCGGGAGTTATGATTGTCAAGGGGCCACAGCTCAGCAGCAGTGTGATGAGTAGGGCACTTTCAGACAGGCAGAAAGACATGGCTTAAAACCACAAGAACTGAGAAAGGACAGTCTCCTCAGCAAGATTTTGGATACCTTGAGCTACCGGTGTGCTTCTGAAAGGCATACTCTTCTCTTGCCTCTCCTCCCCTCTTCAAATCTAAGAACAGGATGCAGAGTTACAGGCAGGGCTGGCACTGTGCCTCAGATGAAACAGTTCAATTAGCTGTTTTGGGGGTTGCAAAATGACTTTGAGGCATTATATACTCATACTTGCAGTACCATCTCTGGAATAAAAAACCCCTTTCGTTCTAATTTACTGATTTTTCAGAATGCAGATGGATTCAGGCCAAAAAGGATCTCCCACAAATCCAGCTGGGTTCTCAGAGGGACTTTTTAATTTTGTGGACTTCTCTATGTGAAATAAAACAGTGTTCATTTCAGATTAACATGCACGTGGCAGTCTTTTAGATTCTGGAGTTTTCTGCCTGTCATTAAGGGTAAAATTTTTGACAGCTTTTAAAACAGCTTCAAGTGGAATTTTGCAGACAACAGCAAGGATTTTTGGAAGCATCTATGTAAGGTGAAGTTTCAATTCCTATTGCCATTCAGTGGGGCTTCAGGTGCTCTGCCACTTAGCTGGTTTTCCAGCACCATTCCAAAATCATGGATAAGAAGTAATGAAAAATCTTAAAATGAAATATTATTGCTGTTTACTACATAAACTGGGATCAACCAGAGAGAAGAGGGCAAAAATCATATGAATGTAGATTAAAAATAAATTCCTTTGCACTGGGAACTCTCAGAGAACAAAGAAAATGAAGGTAAAACCAGAGGTGTAATTGCTCTGAGAAAAAAGGAAAGGTTAAGGAACCATGAAGAATATTTCTATACTACTGAGCGCATTAGGACAGGAAGGCAGGAGAGACCAGCATAAAGACTTGTCAAAGAATCCCTTAATACAGCAGTAAAGCAAACTGTAATTTGATTTCACCCTTGGGCATGCAATCCCTATCCTTAACTAATAGCACTTTCGCCTGGGGAAATGTTTGTGTTGCTGCGATGAGGATGCTGAGCTCACACAGGGAGGTGTCACTAAGGCTGACCAACCTCGGTCCTCACATACCCCTTACAGTACAGTTGGCAACAGCACTCATACTGATTTTTCCACCTACACCAAACCCATCAAATCAGTATCTCTTCTCAGCACAGGATTTAGATTTTCCTCTTATGTTAGGAAATGGTAGCTTTGGGCTCCATTGTCAGTGTCTTCCTGATTGCACCATTACATCACAGCTCAGTGCTCTTACACTAAATGGTGCCATGGTGCTGTCCTATGGTATGTTCATCAGTGTTCATGAAAAATAATTCTTTGTTTCTGTGCACCAAAAAGAAGTGGAAGGCATGTATGATTCTTCCCTTGTGTGAGGATATGATTCATAGATGGCATCTTTTATAAACACATCATGTCCTCTACCTAAAGGTGCTATGTGCTCCAAAAGAGCCAAATATATTAGCATTCTTTAACCATAATTCTGAAGTCAACATTTGACTACTTTTGCATTTCTTCCAGGTTGTAGTTAGACAACTCCTAATTCTATAGGGAAAACAAAGACTATAAAATGCCAGAGCTTCACTCTGCTGAAATAACATTAGTGAAATATCAAGTCCTTTATGATGTCATGAGGGATTCCTTAATATGACTATAGCCTCCTAATGACATCATAAAAAACAACTGCAACATCAGAAAACAGCCAAGGGTCATCAATCAGCCCATCCTCTCTCCTACTCACCAGGGGCAGCAGCCCAGCTTACTCCTATCTTCTTTTTATGAGCAGTGCTGTCCTCTGAATAGCACACAGAGAAGAGACTAATAATCATACAAATATCAGGGAGAGCGGTCAATCATCACCTGAAATGTTCAGTACACCTGAGGGAAATTCAGGTGCTGCAGCCTGAAGAGTCTGCAAGTTTAGCATGTAGAAGAGACAACATTACTGCCTTAGACATGATCTAACATTCTCTGCACAACAGGCAACAAGTTGGTAATTCAGACTTTTTAAAAATGTGGGGACAATGGGGCTGAAAAATGAATTCTGTGGTTGCTCTCTTCATCCTCTAGCTGTAAGCAAAAGCTTTTTCCATGTTGCCCAGATAGCAATCTGCATATTCCATAGTACAATGACCACACTGAGTTTGCATCTTCCAGTTGAAATGGGTGATGGTCCAAATGAGACACAGCCACAGCCAAATCCTCTGACAAGAAGGGAAACAGCCTCCTCCACTTTTGAAAACACAATGCCTCGAGTTAGAGCCTCATTATACTCTTTTAGGAACACTTGGAAGTTTTCCAGGGTTGAGGACAACTCAAGGAGTTTTCCAGACTCTCATTACTCCCCATGTGATGAGACAGATACTGTGATTTTGAGAGTCTTGGAGGGTGTTTAAAATGAAGCTTCTGCCAGCAGAGCGCTGACCAACCAAGGGGTTTTTTGTCAGATGAGAAGGGGAAAGATCTGGTTCCTTACCTTGTTCCTCACAATTTTACAAATGTTTATACAGTGAACTCCTGAGTGGTCAGGCTGTTGTCAGGGTACTTCACAGTGGACTGTAGACAATCCCCACCTTTTGAGGTATTGGGAACGGGAGTTTGTCACAGCTCTAAAATTAACTGAATCTGGAGATTGTCTCTTGGCTTAACAGTGAGTGTGCCCTTGAGCTCTCAATGACTCTGACCCCTTTCAAGGGCACGTGGGCTAGAGCCATCTCCAGTTTTGTGTTTCACTGGCTCCCCTCTCTAAACAGCTGCAGGGAGAAGTCTGTTTTCACAGATGATTTCTGATATGAAACCTGTTTTGACTTTACTTCAGGGTTCCTAGCTAGCCAGCCTATGGAGAAGCACACAGCACCCTTCTCCCCTGCTTTCCACACCCTGCAATTGATGCAGAAAGCATCTTAGGGTCAAACAACAGGGCAACAGTTTAAAAACTGGTCACTCTGGGCCAAGAGAATTATATCAATAGTAATGAAAATTTCCCCATTCCCGGGCAAGGGAGCAGCGGCCCCACTGCCTTTTCCTGGAGCTTCCTCTCTTGCTCTGGGAGGCTTGCATCACCTTCCTTGCTCCTTGCAGTGCTCTATTGGCTACCATCTGATGAGTCCCTATCCATGCCAAATCCTCATCCTTGATGAGTGCTGGGCCAGTCATTTCTGTGTACCGATTAGCTACTAGATATTAGACCACCCTCCCCTTTGATTGGTTTATTTCATAACACGAGATTAAACCAATCTGTGCATTTTTTAAACATTGTTTAGGAGGTTGGAGGGAGCAAGTCTCTGACACAGGCGTGAAGAATGGGGTTGTGACAATGGCAGTGGCAGGGGCTTGGCTGGTGAATGTTCCCACCCTCACCAGCGTGGCAATTCCTGAAAATAGCAAGTCCAAATCTTGCCTACAGCATCCACCTGAGGGCAGCTGCTGTGACTTCAAGCCGCGCTCTGCTTAGGATATCCCACATGGCATTGTGCACAGTGGGCAGTAGGCCATGCTGTCTGTGTCCCTGTTCTCAGCCCAAGCCAATACTCTGGTCAGAAGATCTCCAGCATGTGTCCCAGGAGCAAATGGTCTCAATGGAGCCACTGATCATGGGCTAACCACTGATTAGCCAAGCCCAAGGGACCAGCTGATCCCTAACTATACATCCTGTCACTTTACTTTTACGTGCCTTGCCATTTTCATCCTCATAGTTTCAGTCTTGTAGGACCAATACAACTGCCATCATGAAGCCTGATAAGGCCAAATACTTCCAGAACTGCTGCTGCACAGATTGTCTTCCCCAGGGTTCCTTTCAGTTTCTCTTTCTTTTGTTCCAAATAGCAGTCCTGTGCTGAATGCTGCTGCCAGACAGTTCATTAATTATAAGGACACCAGAGCTCAAGCAGATCATTTGCAAGTCAGCATGAAGCACAGAGGAAAGGAGGAGCCAGTGCTCCTGGCATCTTTGATGCACAAGATATTCAATAATTTTAATCTCAGTGTAACACTGCTATTTTCAGATTATATAATCCCATTCTTGAAAGAGGGTTATTTGAGCAGACTGTCACATTAAATAGACACATTTGCCGCATATGTTAATTGCAGTGGAAAGCTGTTGAGCAAATAAGGTTGTTTCATCAAAATGTTATTCTTTTAGCAGGTCTGTTCCTTTCATGGATCTCCAATTTACAAGCCATGCTCTTCTAGAATGCACATTTCAGTTTAAGGCAAAGAAATGTGTTCACTGAACTGATCAATTTTTTTTTCACGCTGACTTTTGTTCAAATTTTAAGGCGTGCTGTGCCACAGAAGTAAATTCTTTTAAACAGGCTTATTTCTACAGTAGAATATCAATAGGAAGGTTTGACTCTATATGTAGAGAAGGCCTAACAGTGTATTTTCTTAACAGATACTAGCATTAATAAATCCTGCAATGTACTGCCTGACACACCACACTCTAGTACTACTCATTTACTAAGTTGTCTTTATCACTTCAGGTAAAAAGCAACTGTGTACAGTCTAAGCACAGATCATATTTACTGTTACTATTTCTTATGCAATAAAATCCCCTTAACTGCATGTTATTTTGAATAAAATCTAGGGGTTTGATCATGTATTTCTGAATCACTGGAAATAGGAATATGCATTATATGCTGCTTCTAAACTCACACATTTTAATTTCTTTAGTCCAGCGAAGGAGGGTGAAAAGGAGAAGCCTATGCAAATTGGAATAGACACAATCTTCTGACAATCACTTAGTCTGCATCTTTCTGCTGTGAAACCTAGTAACAGCTGGTTCGCTTTACATGCAAGATAGGAGCATCAGTGGTGGAAATAAGGAGCAGTTTGGAAATGGATTGGTTCTGAAGTGGTCATTGGTCTCTCTTCTTTCAGAGAGGCAAAGGATTTCAGCTTTAAACATACAAAGCAAAACACTAATTAATATTTCCAAGCCAAGAGACATTGTGGGGTAGCTGGTGGCAATTTTCAAGGGGAAAAGGAAGTTCTTCAAATAACTTCTGATTTTTGAAAAGACAAATCTGATCTTCTGATGTGGTTTGACGCAGCTAGCTAGGCACCAAGCCCCACGAAATCTGTTTATTTTCATAAGGGAACGTGAGGGTTATTGAGGAGAACGGGAAAACTACAAGGCAAAACAGGCCCACACTTAAGCAATTACAGTATAAAGAAAGTTTATTACTAACAGAATTAAAAGTAAAAAGAAATACTAAGAATTTAAAGCAAACCTTCAAGCATCTTTCTCTCTCAGTACCCCCCTCCTTCCTACCAACCCACGCAAGGGAAAAACAAAACATGGGGTTTGGTCAGTGCTGCATTTCTTAAGAGTCTCTTTTTTATGCCTAAGGAAAAGGGTTTTTTCTGCTGTGCCATGGGATTCTTCACAATCCAGCAGTCGGCCCAGAAAAAAACAATCTGCTGAAGTGAAAAAATATCTCTCCCATGAAATCTTTCAGTCTTTTCACACCGCCAGTCATGGGTCATAATAACATAGCGGTTTAGTCTTCTAAGGGTGAGTTGTTCTAGCCTGGAAACAAAGGCTCTTTTCTTCAAAATCTCTAAAAACTTTTCACAGCTTCTATATAACTTGGCACAGGCATTCTCTTATCTTCACGGGCCGTGTGTGGATTTTCCATCCCTCCATGTACTCTTAATGAATTACAGAGAAAACAGTTTGTAATATTACAGTTTTTACCACAGCTTGCAAGAAGCATTTTAAGCTCCAAAGCTGGAAGCACCTCCACCCTCTTTCCCGATGCCATCTTGGCTTCATCGCATGTGACCTACTTTCCCTTCCTTTCTGACCTTGGAGTCGCCATGTTCTTCTCCCTCACGTGACTTACTTTTCTCTTCTTTCTCGCTGACTTGAAAGACAAGGTGGCCTTGTCGGCTGCATATGGTGTTCTTTTCAATTCGGCACAAGCTGTGCTGGCTGCAGGGAGGAGGCTCTGCCGGCCTGCACGGGCTGCGCTGATTTTAGAGAGCTGCACCTGGTAATTTTAGATGTGCGGCTGCTCATGGCTGTTTCTTAGCTGCCTGCGGCTCTGGGATGGTTCCCCCTGCAACAACCTGGGGCCCGTGCCGCTGCACCAGGGCAGAGGAGGGGGGAAGGGAAGGCCAGGGCGAGGCCTGGCCCAGGCCCAGGACGGGGCCTGGAGCCCACCTCGGCCACCCCTCGGTGCTGGAATCAAGAACAAAAAGGGAATTTCCCGCACTTGCGTGGCCTTTAAATATGCAAACTGTAGTGGTGTTACCAGTTTACTCATTGGATTAGCAACTTGTTCATCAACTAAGTTTTAAAAGCATCACATCTTCCTAAGCCAAAATTTGCACATTCAAACTCACGCCCAAATTTTAAAAATAAATAAGAAATGTGGCCAAACGCACGTTCCCTAGGATTCTTCATGGCTTCAGAAAAAATTCAGAGGTGCATGTATGTGCAGCACACATCCAGACATGTAAGAATTTACATCGCATTCTTAGCTGTAACAGGTGCCAAAGCATCCACAATCCACATTCACCAAAGTGTTGTTCCACCTGTCACCTCAGCAAAACTCTTTTAGCTCTGTTTTTTGGTAAACTTATGCACCCATGTAATTTCATTTGCTTATCAGGATCTCAGTCACACTCAAGCAGTGCTGTCAACCATATCCTGAAGGCACAGGAGTGCTTGAGGTATTCCTGCAATTACAATTTATAGGGGGAAAAAATTACTAATGATGCATAAAATCTCAAATGTAATTCAGTCTCTCCAAGAATAGCCAGGAAGACCATTCTGACAACAGTAACCATTCCACTAATGTCAGCAGTCCTCACTCTCATGGAGAAGAAGAGATAAGTGAGGCTGGGTCAAATTCACATGATTATTCTGCAGAGAAGAAACACATTTTTAAAACCATATGCAAGCAGTTATAATTTCTCCTTTTGACCCTTTCTCTGTATTAAAAATGTACATTACCACTTCATGTAAAAGTGAAGATAAACTGAATACAAAGAAACTACTCAAAGCAATCTCCTTTCACTAGCAATCTGCAGGAAGATGTTTTCTTTAAGTGCCTTTAAATGAACCACATTGAGAAAATAAAGAACATTATCATCTGCAAAATCTATGTGCCTGCTAGCCATATACTGCTTGAGTACAATATTCATAAAAGGGAAGCATAAAACCCCCTGAACAGCTTTAGGGAGTTCTGAAGCCAAGGTAGAGAGAATAAAAATGGGCTAAACTTGCAGGTGAGGAAGACAGAGACTCAGGAAGATACTTAAGCTTCGAAAGCTCAGCAAGGCCTCTTAACAGGACAGCACTGTGTAGGTGACCTGTATTCATATCAGACAAGGCATGAAGTGAACTAAGACTCAGTTCTGTTTAATGAGTCTCTCTGTAGCTGATCTTACCTTAGCTAAAAGTCTTCTTCTTATATAAAATTTGACAACCTAGATGGCTAATTCCACTGACATATCATGATAAAGACTGCAAGATTTTTACCCATACTGAGCACTATCTATCTCAGGCTAAAGAGCTTCATCTAAGCTTATCTTCTCATGACTCCAGGTCTGGCCTTTCCATTACAGTCATGGATTAGGTTATGCTCCCTTGGTGTCTTGCAGTATAACCTTAACCAATCTGGTCATCATTGGTCGTGCTTTAACTATGGGGTTAAACTAAATGCATCTCTTCCAAATTATCTTGTTTTTCTGTTATTCCAAGGTGGTTGAACCTTGATGTTGAACCAGATGTTCCAGAAAAAGGGATGGACCAATTTATCATGTTAGGCTGTTCCTTGCTCAGGGAGAAGTTTCCTCATGAACTAAGCTAGTTATCAACTTATATCAAAAGGAGATTTGATCATTAATATAATTTTATAATTTAACTGATGCAAATACATGAGCAACTAACATATGATCTCTTTGGAATCTCTACCATCTATCTACATGTCTTCTCCATGCAGTCCCACAGCCATGGTCACATTCAGCATCAAACAACTGCAGGACTTAATCACAATACCTCCTTACTCTGCCTGAAGCAACACAATTGGAAATGTGCTAAAGCTTTGTCCTGCACTGCCAACCACAGCACTGACAAGGTACCATCTTTGTATGTAACACCAACATCTGCTGCTCAGCCAAAAAGGCTTCATTTCCTGTGTGCAAATAATTGTGTGTCAGGAACGTAAGGTAAACAAGTGAAGCCAGTTTCCCTGTAAACTGGCAAGCAGACTCCTCTTTCACAGCAAATGCTGTCTGAATTTTACTTTGAAACATCAAACCAGCATGTGGAGCACTCCAGTTCAGAAAGGATCTGCTGTACTCAGGGAGGCCTGGATACTAAGCTCCGTTATTTATCAGGTTTGCTACGATTTGTGGGAATGGCTCCTGTCTCAGTTTAGAGACAAGTTTAGGAGAAAAACACTCTGGAAAGAGTGTTTCCTCTAAAAAAAAAACCACAAACAAATGTTCCAACAATCCCTTTTTGCATGAATACTAGGGGATGAAAGGGAAACCCCCTCCCCCATTAATTGACAAACAGAGTGCCCACACAGCACACAAACAAAAGGTAAATAAATGCTAGATATTGAACTGTCAGACCGTTCCACAATGCCCCCGTCACCCCCCCCAATCAGACCAAAACCCCAAAATGTCAGGGAAAGAAAAAAAAAAATGGCCATGTGGTGGGGAGAAAAATGGCGCCAGCTCCTGTCTCAGGGAGAAAAAAACCCCAGAAGGTTCATGCAGCAGCTTGGGCAAACAAATGGGAACCTGGTGAACCTCTGGTGTTGGTCCCCTCTTCACAGCAGATGAAGCAGGTGGGTTTGGTGTGCTTTCTCCCTCCGGCTCGGCTTTTTCTGAGACCTGGGGCCGAAACAGAGGAGCCCCTTGCCTGTCCTGCCGGTCCTGGCCAACTCTTCTCCTGCCGGTCGCTCTCTCTGATGTTGGACCAAAACCAAACCATCTAGTTCACTTCCAAGAAGCCACCAAAGGATTGCTGCTGCAGCCTCTCCAAGCCCAGGGAAAGGGAAAAAACTTCTTGCCTAAGCTAACAAAAAAACCAATCTTGCCAAGCAAAAAAAAAAAACCAACAAACCAGACCCAATGGCACCCAGACACCTGGGGAGGGAGGCTTTGAAAAAACCTGCTGAAGAGCCCCAAGGCTCCCCCCTCTCCTGGGACCCTCCTTAAATGTACAGCAACAATTTTTGGGCATAAGGCAGATGATCTTAATCACACAAAATGTGTGATGATCTTGATCATCACAAAATCACCCCAAGACAGCTCTCTGGCCACCCTGCTCTAAGTCGGTAACTCACTACCTAGAGTTTTCTCATTACAATAGTTCTATCTTCCTGCTCAGATAATGGATTTATTACAGGTTGGAAAGGACTCATTACAACTTCATAAGCAGAAGGAAACTAGGAAGAATCTTAACACTAATCGATCTAAAATCCCACTAACAATACTACAGCTTACCAGAGTTCATCAGAAGGCAAAGAGATATCTGAAAAAACAAACGAGTGTGAACAAGGGATCATGCATCTCCAGATGAGGAAACAACCTACAATGCTAAAATGTGGAAGAGTATCTGAATATGAATTCCTGGTGAGAAATAAATTTTTATTTATAAGAATAATACGTTGCAAAATCTTCTGTATTCTTCAGAACTTGTTTCCAGAGCAGCACGTGAGGCTGAGAATCATTAAAAGTTTCTGCCAGTACTGGAACATCTCCTATTGAGGCACAAAATATAAACTGGTCTGTGAAAGGAGGAGAGGCAGCAGGGAGTGAAACACGCTGCTGGGTATCTGAGGCTCATAGGTCCTGCAGCCTTCCTCTGTTCTTGACGTATACCAACTTTCTAAGATTTTTATCCTATGACTTCTCATTAGGTTAAGATGTTATTTGTGTTCAGAATTAAAGAAGAAAAACTGAATGACAAAACCACAAAATATTTTACGTTCTTGTGCTTACACAGGACTGCAGAGGGTGCCAAGCCGTTTCACGAACCAGGTGAGCAGAACTAAAGCTGGACTGCGACTTTCCTCCAAGATCCTCTTTGCACAAGCCCTGTCAGCTGGTTCTGCTCTATCTACAAGTAGAAAGCACAATGCTCCTCAACTACACAAAAGATCAGAGAAACACAGCTGTATATGGTTAGACAGGATTTAAGGATTTAAGGTCTACAAATATATGTTAGACAAGTATGTATTTTGGGATTTTTTTTCTCTCTGCTGCCACAAAAGGTTATTGCTGACAGCTCTATATGAGATATTAGAGTATATGTAAGGACACCACATGAAATTGCATTACAGCTATGATGGCAATAAAAGCAATTCTTTTTTTTGATAGAACCTATTACACAGGATTTCAAGTCATATCCAAAAATATTGGCAGTTTTAGGTTTTCCTGTTGCTCAAACTGGTGGAAATCTAGCCAAACTAAAGAAATCAATGTGACAAGCAATTGTGAAAGTCTGTTCTGAGAGGGACATTTGCATGGTTCTTGTAACGCATATTCATATACCCAAACTTAGTTCGGCTTCTATGGTAGGTGAAAAAATGGGACATGTGATTAGTGCTGCCTTCCTTGCTTTTTACTAAATCAGATCCTCATGTGACTGAATTATATGATCAAGAGATAACACTCTCTACAACTCAGTTGAGAATGTCTTCTGCTTGGGAGAACTTCCACTAGAAACAGAAGTGTGTATTGTGGGTCAAGAGAGAGTCTATCTGGATAAGCAGTGTTCTGTTTCCAGCTCACATAACCGTTCTCTTTACTATTGAGTAAGTCACTTATCACCAGGTGTTTCAGCTTACCACTCCTGCTCACTTTGTCAAGCTCTCACTTTGGGCAAATGCAGCACCCACTTGACTTCACCTCAAGGCACTACCGTAATAGAAAATAAATATTACTAACAATTAATAGTGCTTGGACATGCAAGGCTAACTGTGGCCTGCCTCTGGCTGTCAGGAACGAGTGTTGCAAATTTGCCCACAGAAACTATAGCTGTGTAAAACTGCCATAACCACAACACACATTTATTGACAACACAGTCATGCAGCAGCAACCTCATTGCTTTTCCAGACTGTAACTCTTGTCCCAGGTTTGCAAGCTGAATTATCTTCATGCACTTTGTTTTGTATGTTTAAAAAATGGCAGACACTCTGGTATAAAAGCTCTCTGTCAACATACTGGTTTACATCCAACAAAAACCTCTGAATCCATGCCAAGTATGAAGTCAAAAATTTTAATGGAGATATTAAAAATTTGTGCATACAAGTAAAGGCTAAAGACATTTGCTTTTTATGGGTGTCAGTAATCAGTATTCACTATATGCAGATGGCAAAACTCTGAGAAGCCTTTATTTGATTATTAGCGAATCAAGATCGAATACAGGCATCTTTTTCAAAGGAGTATATAAAATTGTTGATACTGTCTACCCTTTTCTCCCTATAAACATTTGTCAATTCACTTGCCATCTGCTGCTCTGTGTATATACATGCCCAAGCTAATGTTAGCTGAGGTTGCAATGTAGCTATGTTAAATAATTTTATCTGATTTGTTGGATGATGGTATTTCTAATGGAAAACAACATGGTAATTTCAGAATGTTACTGATTAGATGAAAATGATATTGCATCAAAGTTACTTCCTTAATTTATTCTGAAAAAACAAGAACGATTTCTCTATTAAGATGCTTAATTAAAATCTATCTCTCTCTATACAAAATCTTTACTCCAGGTCCTGTATGTGATGTCTGAAAAGAACAAAGACTGATTAGCATCTTTTACACTCTGCTTTTCTTTTCGCCACTTAGACATTCATTGCAGCCAATTCTAGTCAGGTTTAGAAGATCTGAGAGAAAGGGTAAACCTGGCACCTTTACAAGGAAGAAGACCCACCAGTGGGGCTTCTCCAACTAGCATAGCCTGATCCTTCCCCTATTCTCCAAGATCATAACTTACAGGTTCAATTCACTTAGTCTTGAATCTAAAAAAATCTTATTTCTATAAGCTCTTTTATTGTTACCCACATAGTCAATAGTGTCATTTTCATTCATATAAATCTGTAGGGAAGTAAGAGGAAGTGCACCAGACAGAACAGAGCTATAAATAAGATTCAGCTACCCTGTTCCAAGTGCAGATTCAACAGCATTCTTTTAAAAACCACAAAAGCACAGCTTGGGAATTATGGGAAGTTTTCTACTTTCTGGAGTTCTGAGAGTAGCTTTCATGAGGTGGCCACCCTTTACTACTGACTTTAGTGAATAAAAAACGCTTTTGCTTAAAACTAGCTCTATGAGTTCAAACAACAGAGCAGGGTCTCATTGCACGAACTCATTATCTCATGCTTACGAGCAAAGGAACTCAAGAAACATAGCATTCTTACATATGTAAGATTCCACTTAGAATTTCTTCTTAATATGAAAGGTCTTTAGTTTTAAAGATGAAAATCTCACAGCAAATGGATTACCATTGTTTTCTTACAGGCTTGCTGTGCAACATGGATGATTGCTTGCATTACAGCAAGATAATGCAGTACAATAGTGGTTACCCTTATAGGTGGAATTCTGAAAAAAACACATGTACGAAGTCCCTGGGCAATTTCAGCAGACTGACAGAATTCTGCAAATACCAGCTTTATGCAAATCTTCTGGAACAAAACTGGCCAACTTGTGCTCTGTCAGAGACACATAGGCAGCGGCTTTTATCCATGTCTCCAGCAGTCTCACAATGTCACCCAAACTCAGCCACCTCCGCAGTGGAGGGGAGGTACTTATGCCCCCAAATACAACATTCAGGATGTTTATTTATAGATTTTTTCTTTTTTCTTCTCTATTTTCTCCATAGTATCTTCTGGTTTATATCCATGTAAAATGTTGTTATTGTGTGTGTAGTGAATGTGCACATACAAACTTCAGCTACAGCTACTCTGGACAACATTCAGAGCTGAGTATTTTGTCTATAGACTGTACCAGCTGAGTCACAGCCAGAGCCTCACAGCAGCCAAAGCACATAGGAAGAGGAGTAAGTTATGTACATCATTGTTCCGAACAGCAAAAAAAAATAGGTTTCTGCAGTCTGAAGCTCCTGCTGGAGCAGTTCTGTGCTCTTTGGAGCAGTACTGAACTTCCTGGCCACAAGTATGCATGCTGTAGCTGAAAGGCCATGGAAAAACAGATACATCCAATTCAGCCTGTCAGAACACTGATACTACAGGAAAGCCTTATAAATCAGAGATGGGTTTATTTCAGGCAGTGTCTTCATCTTTGGGTACTCTGGTTGTACCTATGATTCTGCCTGACTCTTCCACATTGAAAGTAAGTTTCACATGCTGATGTTTTGGTTTTGCAGAAAATATCGGTGCCAGTGGGCACTTGCTGAGAGTATCCCCTACCAAAGCAAGCAATTTTTAATATAAGACAGAAAATCACTAGCCAACTCCCCAATATGAACTTTTTACAGTATTCTAAATGTAAAATTAAGTTTGTTAATTTTTGATGAAATGTTTATCTCCCTTCAATCTATTTCACAGTGATTTGATGATACTGAATAGAAAGTAGACGCAAGAACAGAAAATTAGAGCTTGTGCAAAAACACTAAAAAAACATTCAGAAACTTGCACAGAAAGGGACCTTTTGATTTCTGTAGGTCTCGAAGATTTTAAACACATGGATGGATCTATAGGCTGTAAGTGATTATTCTGTTAGAAATTCTAAGTTTCGATCTATTTCCAGCAATGTGGTTCATTCTTTTTCTGCTTCTCATTGCCCAACTCACTGTTTTTGGCTGGTGCCTCGGTAAAACAAAATTTATGAAGTATAAGCAAAGAGCCCGTCCTGATAGTCCCGTTCACATTTGTGAACTGAGGAGTTGGAGCCAAGTATAATGAAGACTCTGATTTGATAATTAAGGCAACCTATGAGTTTGCTAAAGGATAACTGATATTATAATTTACTACCCTTTCCTAGCCATTCATCCTTTGATTTAGGGTAACTGGATAGATCTCGAAGTTAAAGGAGTAGCTTGTGTGTTGCGACTGGAGGTTTGGTGGTAGGAAGGCCACAACCTTCTGAAAGCGTCTCCACACGGCAAGGCCACTGCGCACACAAACACACTCAAACACACTGGACAGTTTCCTCAACAAGTCAACAGCAAAGAGTCAGGATGGGTTTCCAGGAGAGTGTGGCACTGTACCCCCTCTTACTGATTGCTTCCTGCCCTCTCCATGGGGTCTCCCTCCTTCCCCCGCCGCTAGTCCTGGCCCCTCCTCAAGTTCTCCCTACTGGTTCCTGTTGCAGTGCGCTCCCTGCAAACTGGGCACGGCCATCTCCTCCCCTCCCCCGCGGTGTTTCTCCCCTCCCATGATGCCCTCCATTGGCTCTGTACCTCTGGCCCGCCAAATTCAAACCCCGCGTTCCTGCACCA
>VZRR01008876.1:249921-275073 GCA_013398015.1 Oreocharis arfaki
CTCTCTCTCTGCCCCTGGGAGCAGCCTGCCAACAGCTCCTCTCCTCTGCCTTTGGGGGCCAGCCCGTGTGCTGGCCTCAGGCTTTGGGGAGGCAGCATGGAATAAAGACCTTTGCAGTGCCATGAGGAGAGCCTTCTCACCTCCTTTGCCATCACTGAAGTTGCAGGCTGGCAGCTAGCTGGAGCAGCGGTGCGGGGCGTCCGAGATGGACTGCAGGAGGGCAGAGAATCCCTGCCTTGTCCCAAGAAGCCCCCGCTGCGCTCCCAGGAAAAGCTGCAGCAGCTAAGCAACACCCAGCACTGCAACAGGAGAGGTTTATTCCAGCCATGCGTGTGGCACAGGTCCAGGGAAGCAGATGAGGAAGGGAGGATGAGCAAAAGAGTGAAAGAGGAAGAGTTCAGGTTTTTCTATGGGGTCGGTAGGGGTGGAGAGAAAGCATCAGGGGCCAATAGCCTGAGAGCGTGGGGCAGTACACAGACAGGACTAGGGTGTGGGAGCCGATGGGGAAGCAACAAGGCATCCTGGGAGAGGCCTTTTGGTCTCCCTAGCCCAGGGAGTGTGGCCGGGGCACATCCTTCCAGGGGGCTGCTGTGGCTCCTCTGTCTACAGGCTCACTGTCCTCCACATTTGTGCTGAAATAAAGCATTAAAGAAAATGAAAATTTAATGATCTAGTGAGAAACTTGACAGTACACCTAAAACCAGAGGGGAGTACAAACAGTAACACTGATTATCTTACCTGTAATTAAAGTACTGATAAGCCCAGGTATTGCTGCTCATTAATATTTAACTGTAAAAATAGAGGATGAAGAGGCAAACATGGAATAGCAATATTGGGGTCGTTCCCACTTCATACACACTTGCTTCTTCCTTCCTGCTTGGGCGGGAGCATCTTGGACCAAGCCAAACCCAGCCCTGTGCCCCACGGACAAGCCAAATCTCCAGTGCTCTGTGGAAGTTTACAGGAGGGGAATTTTCAGCTCTTGCTAATTTATTCTGTGCTAAGAAGTTAGTATCTAAAGATGAGCCTTCTGTCATATAATGCATCACTGACAGACACTCCAGAGATGAACAATATCAAAAAACCCAAGAACTGCTTGTTGCCCGAGGTACATGCTAGTTTGTTGCCAGATTATGTTTCACACATAACGCCTCTGCTAGCTCCAATAACTTAAAAACGAAGCAGTGAAACACACTCCACATATACCTTTGGAACCCTCTAATGCCCTAGGAATGGGGAATCTTTTTGAGAGCTGTCTCTGGCAATACTCTTTGACCTGCAAGGGAACACATTCCACACTGCTGAGGTCAGTGGTGGTGACAAACTCCGGGGATGAGCAGAGCGAGTTTCTTCAGCATAAAGTGAGATTATACCACGTGTCTGAGAGTGCAGTTATCTTTGTCAGAAACATGAGCTTCCAAGGGTCAGACTTGTGTTTCTGTCAAACTATGCGTGCAAACGACAAGCTCAAGGAATCTGCCCCTCCAAACAGCTTTGTGGGCAATTGGTCGCAATTCCATGGTATTGCAGCCTGCTCTGGATCCAAACCACAATAGCTCCTCATTTGTGCAGCTTGGACATACATGCTTCACTGAATGAACCTCCTCCCCTTGCTGGACTGCACAGCCCTTGCTAAACAGGATGGAGAGCAGTCTGAGCTGTGCTGAGCTGGCCATGAGGGCAAAGAGAGCATGTTTTCTCACAAACAGGGAAGGAGACCCTGCAACCACATGCAGTGTTGTAAACAACCACAGGGCTCAGCACATCAGGAAAGATCACACAGACTTTACAGCCCTTTCCCAAAAAGCATCCTTAGTCTGGAAAAAGAATCACGACTTGAGTCCACCTCAGAGAGGTGAGTAGAGAGGTGAGTATACCTGTCGGGGTGCGTGGGGACGATGGACTGTAGCCCCGCTTTTCCCACAGGGTCCCTCACGGAGTCCCTTTGGCGGTGCCGCGCTAGCCCCTACGCAGGCAAACAGTCGCACAGCTGGTCGCGAGCTGCCACACACGCACGGTGCACATGCCCGGAGAAGAAAAGGCAAGAGGGATCCTTTGCGTGGGGTTCCGAAGCCGTTTATTCAGGGCCCGCGGTGCCCGCGAACAAACCGCTCCGAGAGACCGGCAGAGGCAACAAGCGCGCGCTAATGGGCGCGCGGCGTTTTTCCCTGAGGGCTCCCGGGCCGCCCGAACCTCGGCAGCCAATAACCTGGGGGCTGGAAGGGGGTAAGGTAGAGAGACAAAACAGGGGCCAGGGGAAAAGGGGAGGGGATGGGAAAGGGGCCGGGGGCCAGTGGGGAACCGAGAGAAGGGGAACCTTCTAGCACGGTGAGGGGGGAGACCACTTTCAAACGGTTTGGGGGGATGAACTGTGGACTTAGCCGCCGCGGCACGTACCCTTCTTAGGTTCCGGCCTCTCTCCACATACTCAAACACAACCATTCCTTTGCCAATCCAGCCATCACCTGACCCTTCTTTTCACCACACTGTCAGAGGAGATGAATAGTTAATGGTAGTGGTAGGTCCAACTATCTCAAGGAGATAATTATGCAGTTACTTGAACCTTAAGTCTATATCCTTTTTCTATGCAACAATCAAATATTAATTCAAGAAACTAGCATGACTAGCTGCCTAAGGCAATGAGCAGTGATGTTCCTATTGCCATGTTTCATGCAAAAATGATTAGGAGAAAGGAATTTGAAGAACATGACTCTGCATATAAGTCCATTTCTGATTGCTGAATGTCTGTTTTTCTGAATTTAAAACTTCCCTATTTTGACAAAACATACAAGCAGTATGCAAAATACTTGTGAAAGAGGAAGCCCAGTCAGACTCGACAGACAGCGAAAACAAAATGGGGCAGAGCCAAGTGCCTCTCTCACCCTCAGTATAGTACACCTGGGAGCAGCCTGCTTGGTAACACCCCTTGCAGGAACACAGACTGGGAGGCAGAGCAGCACCAAACCCACCTTGCCAGCCAGTAATACGGAGTGTCCTGCAGTGGGAACAGAGATTCCCCATCCTGCTGTGGGCTCCCACCCGCATGTGTTGTAACCATGCCCATGCTTGACATATAAACCCAGAGAACTGCACTGAGGAATGTGAGGGGTTATTTAGCAAAAACTTTGCTGTCTTGTGCTGATACAAACAACTTTCTGGTTGTTTTATTTTATTTTACAGTAAAATCACTAGAAATGATGCTGTGACTAGAAATTTAGGCAGCATTTAATGTTCAAGGATTCTGAATTTTAATATTTCCCCTATTGCCTCATTTATGGAAACTGTTAATTGTAATTCAAGCCCAAAATACTAAAAGCAGTATACAGATTTAAGGATTCTTTCATGCCAATTAGAAATAATTTCTAGCCATGCTTCAATGAATAGGCTTTTACCTTTTGTTACACGGGGAAATCACTTTTCCCCTATAGCACAGGACATCTGCATAGATTTGTTTCCCATTATCTTTAATGGCATTGGCAAATACAGAGTTATATATCTGCAGTTGTTGGAATACCAGTTTCTAAGAAAATTACAACTTGAACTATTCAGCTAACCCAAAGTTACAATTTAACTAACATACTAGTAGAATATCCAAAGATGGTGTCACCTTATCATTCACACTGCACTTGAAAGCATAAAGGAAGATCCTCTGACTTGGCTCACAAGCAACCAAGAAATCTCTAAAGTGCTAGAAAATGCTAACATCTGAAAGGCCAACCTGTGCTTTTAAGAAAGTTTTGTTTGTACTGGTTTTAAGCTCTATTTTCACTCCGTTCCTGAATGGGTAGCTGATTGTGCACACATAGAGAATACAACTCAGCACTGATAAAAAAGGCTTAATTATTTAATTTCAAACTTTTAATTACCTGTGGAGTATTAATGAGGAGAGACATCAAGTACTCACCATGATACTATTTCATTGGAGGTCATTGTCAAACATGAAAGTTAACCTAAAATGGAGAGTTACATAATATTTAGAAACCCCCATTGGGATTTTTTTACACGTTCTCCCTGAATTGTCTCGTTAAGTCAGACTGTGTGGTCTGTGACCTGTTAGTTGTCTGCAGGCCACAAGATCATGACATCATGAAAACCGTTCCTCTTGTTTTCTCCACTGTGAATCATATTCTTAGATAAGTTGAGAAGGAATTTTAAAGAGAGTTATCACCAGTTTTGAAAAAAAGCAATTCAACTATCAGATCAGAATAGAAAAGGTAATTTGTTTATCACTGGCTTGTCTGTATACCTTGTAATTCAGCAATGACCAAAACTACGTTTTCTTTACTTTCCTTCTTCTCCTTCTCTCTCTTCTTTCCAAATATCAGGGGCAATCTGAAAGAAATAAATCTCAAAAGCTACACATATTGCACAGTTCTCAAGTCTTCAGGTATTTCAAGCAATAAAATAATGTTTCACATTCAAAATACCTAGCAAAAAAAAAATACCTGGGACTCTCCGATAACAATAATGCAGCTATGTTAAGAGGACTTGCCTCTAAAACTTTGACAATATTCTGAAGGTAAAACCAGTATTATCAAGCACTGGTTTTATCTTTATTAGTTTTTTATTTACTAGCTCTACCCATTTTTTTTTCAGCTCTACTTCAATGACCATATATAATAATGAAAATTTATTTTGCATTCAGCCTTCACGTTGATTCCTGGCCCCTCTGGGCTGCCACCAGCACCTCCCTCCTTGCTGCTCCAGAATACGTTACAAAAGCAATTTTGGCCAACAATCCCACAAGAGTGGGCCCTCGTCAGGCCATCATGTGGATCTGGCTAAAGGAAAGAAGGGTACTCCCTGTTTCCCTTATGCCTGATGCACAATGCCACCGCAAAGAAATTGCTTTCAAATGCTTGATTTGGACTACGGTAACAAAACTATTTTTGCCTTACAAACTTATAAAGATTTCCTTTGGAAGATTAAAAAATAAAATCTGAAAGAATTAAATTTATTAGAAATACTCTCAGATTATCTGGCAAGGGCTCTTCCAACTCCAATCTAATTTGCTGTGGCATCACCAGTTAATATGCAGAGCACAGTTCATCCTCCCATGCATACTACACACCCTCACAGTCTGCACAGTTGCTCCAGGAATTGTAAAGACCTACAAATAACACAATCTTTGCGCAAAACTTCAAGTCAATGAGGTTTATCCAAGCTCCTTAAATGCATAAAGCAGATACTACCTGAATTTAGTTTGCTCTCTATTGCACACGGATTAGCAGTCTGGTGAACACTTCCATACAAGCATAACTATTTTGTAAAGGCTTTAATACTGCACCATCTCACTTTTAAATGCATATACTGTGATTTTTGCAGTTGAAATTAAAAAATCAGCTTTAAACAAGCATCTAGTATAACAGAAAAAAAGGGCTGAAACACACAGAAGTACAGTGATGCCAAGTCAAGAGATTTCAGAACTGTGGTATCAGTTAATTAAATGTTAAAATTAGTGGTAATAATTTGGTTTTCTGGTGGGCTTTTTTTTCTTTTTGTTTCACAGGGCATCATTACTCTGTTGCAGAAATGGTTTTCTTTTAGCCTCCACCGTTGTGTGCAGCAGGTAAGTCTCAACATGGTTGACAAAATATTCCATAATTTCTAAGGAATTTTTTGTGGTTTTCCCCTCTCCCCCCCCTCCCCCCCCATTTATGGCCCTTTAATGTTGTGGAGGCCAGTGGGCCTGCTACAGAGGGACCAGGAGCGTCCCCTGGAGAGAAGAACCCTAAGACGGCCCCCTAAGCCGGGCTGAGAGGCCTCTCCCAGGATGATTTGTTTCATTATGCTGATGTACCCCAGTTCTGCCTTCTCGGTTGGCTCGCTGGCCTCCCTGCCCTGCCCCCTCGCCACTCCATCAGAGCTTCCCCATTGGCTCCCGTACCCCAGCCCCGCCTATGTACCGCCCCCGTGCCCTCAGTTCATTGGTCCCTGATCCTTTCCCCTTCCCCACATATAAACCCACACACCCCGCGTTCGAGGTCTTTCATCCCTGACCCGTTTCTGCTGCGGCTGCAGTAGAGTTCCCGTGGATTATCGTGCGAGGACCCTTCCTGACTCTTTGCCGTCGATCCATTTGTTCAGCTAGCCATCTAGCTAACAAACATAATGCCACTACTTCCACCTGCAAGAAGCCAGGTACCTTCCTCATATTCCTCAGAGGGCTGTGAAAACAAACTCTACAGAAAGCAGGCCCCTGTGAAAAACTGGATTGTAAACCGTAATTCAGATAGGTTTGAAACACAGAGATTGTACTTACACCTGTAATAATAATGACTTCCAATAAATATTGAAGAATCAACAGAAATATTTGATAAAAAAATTGTGTAATTTTATGAGAAACTGCATCTTTCTTTGTCCACCAAACTATTTTGAGCTGAAGATGCACTTATGAAGATGATGTGATGTAGGATTAAAGTGTGTTACAATGTGGTTGGGTGTAGAATCTTCAAAGTTTTGTTTCTCATTTTCATTTTGAAGTATTTTCTGTTTTTTTAATTCTGGTTTTACTTTCTCCAGTCTTGATGACAAATCTCGCTATTTCTGGGCCAAATGGATGGTACAGCTGCACAGTACTCATGAGAGGACTCTCGATTGCCTCTGCTTCTCTTATACCTCGTGGGAGCAGCAGACCTGAGCATGCGATGCAGAGCTGGGAATGCTGCCTCTGGCATCTTCAGCAGGAGTTGATAAAGTCAAGGAAAGATTATTCTAGCAGGACAGGCAGGCCTGGATTTCTTCTCCAGTACTACAAATACATGGTGAAACTACATTGTGAATTTTGCGTTACTTTTATAAAACTATCTGTCTTCGAGAGGACCACTGAAGCTGAGAAGTGCCATTGGCAGTGTTATGCATGAGGCTCTTAGATGCAGGAAATGATAGTTTGGTTTATGCGCAACAGAAGTAAACAGGGACTTCCTATTAAGGACTACCAGAACTGCGGTACTCAGAATGCTACTCTATTTTCAACATTGCTCAGATTTCCTGTGGGCTTTCATTTCCCCTCATAAGGCATTGGAAAGCAAGAGAGCAGAAAGGCAAATCAGCCTTCAGGTGCCAACCAAAGAATTCTGAGGCAATGATGTAAATTCTTGCTCTGGAACAACTCCTCATAGTTCCATGCTTCTTCCAATAACAGCAAGGGATTTTTTTCTTCTTGATTGCTTTTTGTAACTGAACTTACCAAATAGAAGTTTCCTCAAATGGTTCTTCTAACTAATCTGATGGAAAAATAACCTGTTATATTTATTGACAGAACATTGAAATAAATTTTATAGGTCTAGAGGGAATGTTTCAGGTACTTGATAATTTTTTTTTAGGAAATAACAAATGCACTGTGTTCTTCTTGGCATATTATACTGGGAATAATCCGAAAAACATGCTTACGTTGTACAAAGATCATCTCAGAAACAGACTCTTCAAGTCCCCAAGGAGCAGGCACCCTTTTGAATAAATCTGATCTTGAGCAAACAAGCAATTTGCAATTTTAAATGTTTGCAGAATTCTCTTTCTGTGCTTGTTCAGGAATTAAAAAAAAAAAACAACAGTTAATGCTTTTATCTGCAGCAGTGAGATGTGAAGTCTAGGGGCAAGTAATTTGTTTCTTAGGGAATGGGTATGGCTTAGAATTAACTACTGGTAGTTTAACACCTTTCACTGAATTTTTGACTACTTCACTACTAGCCTGGTAGTCTGCTTTTACTAAGACTTGTAGTCAGAACACTAGCCTAGCCATCCTCCTTACTGCTCATAAATCTGGTCTGGAACCATCCTTTATTTGGCAGAGAGTGGCATGAATGATAAATAAACTAAAAGAGTTTAGGAGAAGGAGGAGAAGGATACAATGGAAAAGTGCTGAGAAGCCGTGATTTTAGGGGAAGAAATTATTTGAAAAATTATGTATAGGTCTGAAGGAAAACATAGGAGGCTGAGCAGAATTTTGCTCAGTTTTGCTAAATATGGTATTTGGTATGAAAAAGCTTTTCACAAAAAAGGCAACAATCAGATGCCTAAATGAGACTGTCTCACTTCAACAGCATGAACCCATGAGCTACCACACACAAGCAGCCAAATGGCCTCTTTTGCAAGATTTATCGGCAGCACACTGGTACTCAGTCAGATAACTTCCTAGGGCAGGTTTTCTGACTTCCTAAAGACAATTATTTGAAATAATATGAGATGATAAATGCAAATGTATTTCAGTGCAGTGCCACAAAACTCTCCAAAACACTGTCACTTTCATTATCCAAACAGCCTATGAGGATACTATGAGGACATAAAAAGACACTATTTTTTTTAGAGGTTTTAAAACCTGAAATGAGACCTTGGAAGAGAAACCAACAGAAAAAAGCCCTAACCCAAACAATGAAGGACATTACAGTTACAGTGTATACCACAAGTGAAAGCACACTGCAGAAATGCTACAAGCTGCATCTCAATTTTATGCACCTCAAGGGTCCCTCACTAAGTCAAAAGCATTGCTGAAATTGTGAGGAAGCTTTCTGTGATTAGAAGACCAATGCCTGATTTGACCAGAGAGAGAATATGATTACACTTCTCCCACAGCACCAAGCATGAACCTCATCTGCACATGGCTTCCAGCTACAGAGCACTGCTACTGAAAGTAACTTACTCCTTGCCAGGGGTTATAACCAATGTCTTTTCTATGAACATTATGTACAGAGACTTTGCATGCTACTGAAACAAGAGACACGTGAAGCCTTCTGGATAGTATTTGTTCATAAAGAGCTACAATTCTTTTCAGCTCTGTTCACTGATAAGAGTTTTACTTACTTAGTGAGCATGCAGACTCAGAATTCCTGCAGTAAAGAATTGCTTTATACAAAACATTTTGCAGCTGACACCCACTCAGGTTGCCTGGATAGGGTGGCATCGGTGGTCGGCCAGAGAACTCCGGAGGGCACTTGCCTCGGGGCACGGACCGTGCTCCACGCTACCGACTCGATAGGTGCAGAGGGCTGCGGTGAGCCTGACCTGCAGGTGGAGAATAGCGTGACCGAAGCAAAGGAGTAGAGGGAGGGCTTTTGTATGCGGTTTCAGGTGGTTTATTCGGGAACGAACTAGAACACACACTGGAGGGACAAAAGCCCATTTTTGACAGGGGCTGGGGTTTTTTATACTGGGAAGGATGGGGGCGGAGAGAGTACAAAGAACCAATGGCAGGGAAGGATGGGGGAGGAGTAAAGGGTACAACAACGAATGGGGTGCAACAAAGGGGGGGTATAATTGATTGACAACTGATAAAACCAATGAGACATCGAATAACAGAGAATTTTCTAGAACTAATACATATGTAATGAAACTAATGAATATATAAAACTCTTAACTTAATAATGTGACATAACCTGGTTTAGCCAATAAGATGAAATACGCAAAACTTGTTCGAAGTCGAAGATGGGAAGTCGCTGCAATCGAAAAGGCACTTAAACTTGGGCCTCTCTCCACCACTTCTCGCCTTTATCCTAGGTTGTCAGGCCCTGGTGGAGCTGGGTGACTACCACATGCAGCAATGATTTCTTCACAGCATACTGTGTTTTGGCTAACTTTGGGGGGTATTTATGACTGTGTTATACAGAGATTGAGCCAATGCTTTTGATGCAATTTTTCCTACTGTCATTGTACAAGTATTCAAAAGAGTAAACATTCGTCAAGAAAGAAAAACAAAAAGCATCTTTTACTGGGAAGGCTGCCCATCATTTGGTTCTTGATGCAAACAATATTCTCCAAGATTTTGAGGGGTCTTTTAATGGTGCTGGTGAAATTGTTTTGGAAACAATCTCTGAGCAGAGATTCTTTCTGCTGTTTGCTCCCCATGTGTATACACACACGGACAGAGGAACACCTTGTATTTCTCAAACATTTCCATTTAAGAAAGCACAGTCTCTTTGCACTGTGTTATTTGCATTTCTGAATGTGGAAGGCTGGTATAGGAAGAAACAGAGGACAGTATAGTCACTGCTTCTAAAACCCTCTTCTGATTTTTGAGTAAAGGATCGCAGTCTTTCTCCTGACCACTGTGCAAAGTTGCTTCATATATTAACTTGAGCATATACTGATTATCAGTGCATAACAGTAAAAAGTATCCTTTGTAAAGCCAGAAATCCTTCAGGATCTGTGCGTGACCTTTTAACCTCTAGATATGCTGGAAAATAGAATTCCAGTTGGAAAGGACCTGCAAGGATCATTTAGTCCAACTGTTACCCAGGTTGATAACAGAGTAAAAGGACGGTGGTAGAATCAACAGACACTCAGGGCTTGCACACTGCCACCTCGTGGTAATTCTCACCCACATTCTAGACCTACACAAGCCCCAAACAGTAAACATCCTTCTAAAACTTGAATGTGAAAAGGCGACAACATTTCCTGGCATCCTCTCCTAGAAACACCAACAAGCCAAAATAAGCATGAAAGTTACACAAAACCTGGTGTTGCTTTCTATTTTAAAGGAACTCTCTTGTTGCATCTTGTCCTTTTATATATAACAGCTGTCGATGATTACATCCTAGTGATATTTTAGAAAGGAAATCTTAAAATCTGTGAAAATATGAAATAGAGAGACTAAAAGTAATGAAGCAGACTGAAGAATTGTTAAAAGGGGCTCCGTCCTAACACTGCTGTCAGTAGCCATAATAGCAATATCAGGAAATGTGTAGAAGTGACTACCCCAAGCCAAACATGCAAACTACCCATGATTTCATGTTTGACAGAGACTAACAGCACACACAAGAGAGACTGGATTAATCACCAAAATACTGCTTCCCCGTGATACCTTCCAACCTCGGGTGCAATATCTCTCCTTCAGAAACTTATCCATTTGTTTTTGCAAATATGTGGACTTTGAACTGAGGCAAGAGACCAGCGGGATAGGTCCCACTTGGTATCAATTAGCATAATTCCATGGACTCACTGGAGATACAAGGGTCTGCAGCAGGTAACAAACTGGATCAGTGTATGTTCCACAAAAAGCATTTGCACTTTGTGTGTTTAAGGAAGATCAACATCTGGGCAACCATATAAATTTAGGTATGTATTTATCCAAGATTTTCCCAACTGTCTTGCTACTCTATATCTCAAAGAGAATTCACAAGAGTTGCTCAAATGATAAAAAAAAAGACAACTATTGACACTTTTTTATATTTTGAGACAAGTATTGAGGACAAGTCAAATACTTTTTCGCAATACTTTTTCCAAAAGTTTTTGGGGCATGTGAATTTCTATTTGCACATGGACTTAATCACACTGCTGCACATTTTGCTTTCTAGAACCTCAGGTAATTGGCACCACAAGGCAACCCTTTACAATGTAATACCTTATGCTGGGCCACCATACTGTGAGACCACAGAGTTGATAACTCACCTACCAGGAGTTGACAGACTACACTTAAAATTGGAGGGAGGAGAACAAATATAAGGAAGGAAAGAAGGAGCAGGAGGGAGACAGAGAAATACATTTTTAAACATAACCTGGAGGCAAATATAATATTTATACTTATTTATCCTCACAGCACAATCATAAACCCCAAAACATGTCAAATGAGATGGAATTGCAAAATGGCCATGAGTCCTACTTACTTGGCTTCTCAGTGGTCTCTTAGCAGTCACATGGACCTATATTTTTCAACTGTGACTGCTGCAGGCAAAACTCCTATAAGTAAGAGTGAGAGTCACAGCAAGTCCTTAACTCTCAGTGGTATTCATGCACAAAAATGCCAACCTAGGAAAAATGAAAAGACAGAAAAAAATGCAGGGGCAATTAAGCACTGCAGACAACTGTACTTAACACTTGTTTCACATTTGCAGGGTATCCTCTGCTCAAATGAACTTCCATTGCCTCAACTCTTTGAATGGCCTCAACTCTTCAAGCCTTCATAAAGAATTAGAAATATGAAAGAAACCAACAAACCATTAAGGTTGGAAAAGATCTCCAATAACATCGAGTAAAACCTTTAACTGAACACCATGATGTCAACTAAATCTTAGCACCAAATGCCACATCCTGTCGTTTCTTGAACACTTCCAGGGAGGGGGACTCCATCTCCTCAGGCAGCCCCTTCCAATGCCTGTCACCACATCCTGGTCAATATTATGTCTTCCAGCTATAATTTAGCATATTCTAGCTTTATTTCAAGCCCTTACGGAAAGTATCTAATGCTTCCTAAAAACTTGGGATTCTTCTACCAATGTAATTTAATTTGCACATTAAACTAGCTGCTGAGTTAGAACCACTAGAGGTTCTCAGGTGACCAGGTTAACCATCATATTTCCAGAACGTGCTGGAAACATTTCCTTTTGTCTGAATGTTCTGATTCATACAATCACAGAATAGAGTGGGTTGGAAAGGACATTTCAGGTTTGGCTAGTCCAACCCCTCAGCGATGAGTAGGGACCTTTTCAACTCAATGAGGTTTCTTAGAGCCTCAACCTGATCTCATCCGACCCATCTGAACAGGCCTTGAATGTTTTCAGGGATGAAAACATTCTCATACATTGTTAAATTAGTCTCAGACAGGTTTTATCTTGACAATTCAGATACTCCTTGCAAAGGTACCACCCAGCTAGTCAGGTGATGGGTGCATTCCCAAAACAAAATTTCAAATGAGGAAGCAGAGTCAGAAATCATTTATAGTCCCCAAAACCCCCACACTTTTCAGGCTGAAATCAGAGGTATGACGGAAAAAATTAAACCCACAGCTAGAGAAGTTACTGACACTTTTAGCTGTTACTGTTTGAATATCGTCAGAAGTGACTATCAAGCATAATCCTGCCACAATATCTGAGAAGACCCAAGAGACAACAGTTCTGACAAACTCAGAGCCGTGAACACCCTCAATTCCAGCTGAGATACCCCGGGTGCTAAGCATCAGTGCACACCACAGCAGAACTTGCCTTCATCTCTGCACTAAAGTGTTTGTGTGACTTATTTTCCTCATTGCATTGCAATCTTTGTTGCAGGTTCAATTATACATATTAAAAAATTAATACCTACTAAAGCCTGCAAAAGACATTGTGAAGCTACTTTTTAAAGTATTATATGAATGACTTATTCATATTTACTAGGAATAGACAGCTCAAGATGATAGAAATAGATCCCCAAGAAGTATCATGTCATAATGCTGCACGCAGAAAAGTTGCTTGCTAATCTCCATTCTTACTGGGATCACAATTAGATTTTGCAACCAGTAAGCTTAATATCTTTTAAACTTTTTCTGACATTGCAGTTTCTCTCTCTTTACCACCCAAATTTTCAGCATTTTTTAAAAGACAATGAAAGAGAATCATTTTATCCTTTCTCTTTGAAAATCAACAAAAATTTCCTCCTGCTCTTTGAACACTATGTTTAGATATTTATGTAAGCAAACAATAAAGATAACAGAACTTACATCGTTCGGACACAGAGGCGATTTGGCATTGGCTTGAATTCCTGTGAGATGCAAGATAGCCTGCTCTGTAAGGTAAGAGCCTGGAAATAGGTACTCTTCTATAAAGTTTATAACGAAAGAAGTACTTAACCATTTCAGGGGATATGTCAAATCAGTGTTTTACATTTATTTTTGATCTCTTGTAGAAAACAGAGAACTACAAGTCTGGACCAAATAATTTAGCTTAATCTGCCTGATTCACTCACTGTATCTTTCACTTCTGAGGCATAATTTCAAATCTAGCCCAAAGCAAACTGACAGAAAATCTTTGTAATCTGAATCACGGCAAAGGTCACAGTTAAGGAATTTCCTAAGCTTTAGTCTAATTTGAACCACAGCAGCCCATCATGTGGAATAAGTAACAGAGTCACAACACCTACAGCCATGAAATCTCTCAGTATCCTTGCTCTTCATATATGACATAGTGTTACTGACTGGGTCCCTAAAAATCTTCTAATGAAGAGAAAGCACACAGCTCCCGTACAGACAAAAGTCTGCTTGTTTTCAGACACCTTCTCCACTGCCCCATAAGGATGGACAGCTGGGCAGGGTGGGATGCTGCTAGGTTTCTGTTCCCGGTGTGCTTGGGATGCCCTCATGTACATAACTTGTCGCATTGCCACTCGTGTCAGGGGAGCTGACCTTTTCAAGCCAGAATGGCTGGCAACTGTGACACAGGTTACATTTCCTCATTGCAAAGTCAGTGACAGTCACTTGACCCTCCTTAGCAGTGAGTGAAAACACTGTCCATGGACAGAGAGAGGAACATGAAGCCTTTCTGCTTTATGGATTCCTGCCCTACACACACGGAGCCATCTATCTTCGCCTGCGTGCCCCACAAACAGTCATATTTATATACCTGTGGGGGCTGTAAGGAGCTTATTTATTATTTGTTTTCATTTAATGATCTCTGTCATTCTCCCATAGGAATACCCATATGCACTATGCAAATCCTATTAAGCCCCTGGCAATAGCGCGAATGCCACGAGCAGCAATATCTGGTACATCAGCTCTTTGAGAGCAACTCAGCTACTGAACTAAGTCCTCCCCCTCACTCCCCCTGCCACCTTCATTTGCTGACAGTGTTATTCCCCTCCCTGACAGTCTTTCCTAGGAACCAGCAAGGGCTTGCTCCAGGCTTCTCTCCTTCTCACCTGTAGTTCCCAAATTGTGGTCCCTGATCCACCTCCATCTCTGCAGAATGATGGCCAGTCTGCACACTGACAGCTCACAGCCACACCAGGTGAGGAGAAGCAAATCAAACACTTCTAGCAACTATCTTTAATTTAGGCAATGACTTTCACTGGATCATATGGGCATTATATGATCATATATTTGAGACAAGATGGTGAAAAAAAGGTCAAAAACTCATAATTAACTTCTGTGATATAAGAGCATCCATAATATGGAGAGAAGATGTGAGAATTGACAAGAATTTCTTGTTTCTAACCACAGCACTGCAGAAACTTAGGGACAGTGGATGCATCCTGAGGCTTAAAAATGTGTATTTCTTTGTAATTACTTCTATAACCTTTGACAATTCACTTACCCTTTCTAAATCATATTTTCATATCTGTGATGTGGCATGAAAACCATGAGTCACTGTGAAAATCACAGGATTGCAAACAAAACCATGATCACAGTAAGAATCACTGCTTTTGTTAGGGGAAAAATCTGAGGTTTCTCGTAAGCCCTTGTCACAAGCTTTGTGGTTCCCAAATTATGCTAAAAGTCAGGTCTAGCAAGTCAGTGCATTATTTTGAAAATATATATTACATTTCAGCTTATCCTTCGTTATCCTTATACCTGTCTCGTTTTAGCTCTCTGGATTGCTGCTTTGCTATTCTAGTCCACATGATCTGCACTTTGATTAATTAATTTATTCTGATTATTTAACTCCTTTTTCATTTTTCCATATTCTTCTTCCTTGATTTTTCTTTGGTTATCTCCCTGTCAGTCTTTTCTTTGCATCTCTTTCTATTTCTGCTCTCAAGTAATGGTTTTTCTTTTCATCTCTACTTCTTCCATTTATTATCTTCATATATGGAAAAATATACTCTAATGCCTCCAGGGAAAATAATCCACAATACAGACACTCAGTGAGAGAGAGTAGATCCAAAGGAACTGCAGTGCTGAAAGACATCTAGCAGAGACAGCAAACTGAAGATTAGGTATGGTCTTGCATGAAGATACAGCTACAAAAAAGGCTAATGAAATCTTGTCATCATATGCAGAGGCACCACCTTGTGCTACCAACCAGAGAGATTTGAATCTGGTCTTGTAGGGGTTTCCTATTAGCTCGTCTGGAATACCATGTTAGGTTATATGGATATGCTGCCTTACCAATATGAAGCCCACATAAATACCTGGATAGATGGGTAACATTGATATTCACTACAGAACTGACAACAACTAAAGGGAATTCAAAGACAATCAACAGTAAGACAACAAGAAGCTGAAAAGATAACTGCAAAAAAACTAAACAGTGGAAAATGTTGAATAGCACTCTTAACTTGGTCAGGAAGGGGTTAAAGAGCTCACCAAAAAAGTGGCAAATATAGACCATATCTGATTATCAAGGAGGGAGAAATGCTTTTTCACAGTGTGCACAAAAAGATA
This sequence comes from Oreocharis arfaki, assembly GCA_013398015.1. Classification (NCBI taxonomy): domain Eukaryota; kingdom Metazoa; phylum Chordata; class Aves; order Passeriformes; family Paramythiidae; genus Oreocharis; species Oreocharis arfaki. The sequence continues at coordinate 265,985 of VZRR01008876.1, forward strand.
AAATGAAAACAGGATAAATTAGGTTAAGATTTCATTAAACTTGAGGCTTTGCAAGAGTCAGGTAAGAAAGAGTCATTGTATCGGTCATCACTTGGGACTTCAATGGTGCTGGACAGATTTAAAATTTTTTTTTTTTTAAATTGTCCCCAACTATATGCTGAGATGTTACATTTCAAATGTTTCTATTAGGAACAGTAACTTTTCATTTAACTTCCAGCCAGATATAGAACCTTTCTCTAAAATGTTTGAGTCAACAAGTGCCTCCTTTCAGTGATCTTCTGGATTCACTTTTACAGATACCAACACAGGATAAAAACATGGACATTCTCTCCCTTCAGCAGCAGTAATGTTGTTCAAGATGTACATTCAACCTTGGAACATAATGAGCTTTAGCTGCTACTTGACCATGCCGTAAATCAGTATTAATAAAAATATACTATAAATAATTAATAGTAATTTAAATATTCATATGTTGTTGGGGGCAAGGCCTTTCATCAGACAGTTGAAGAAACATTACTGAACCATGATATATTTCACCGAGGTTAACTTGAACCTAAAAATGCTACCCTAGTGAATGAAGTAATAAGACATGAGAATGGCCACCAGATAGTTCGTTAATATATAACAACAATATTCTTACTTGATAAACTAAAATTTAAGAAATGGTTTATTCATAGGAGCAAGCTTTAAAAAAAAATATTGGAATCATTAATTTCATTTGATTTATGCTGATATGCATTTATATATTTTTTTCCAATCCTTTCTTTTTTTATCCAGGAAAGTGGTTTTTCTTCCACAGCATTGGAAATGTCACCTCAAATTGTCATATGAAGTTAGAAGTGCTCCTGAGCCAAATGATCCTGTATGTAACTGCAAACACAGTCTCCCTGAGGTGACTTTAGGAACTGTGGTTTCCTCTTCTGTAAGTGTTCAGATATGAGCTTTGCCTCTGGATCTGAACAGAAAGCCAGTATTGAGCATATGCTGTCCTACCCATATGCACATGTAACTTGATACTTACATGATCCATATCCACAGTGATAATACTAAACAAAAACCTCTGAGTCTAAATATAGAAGTGATGCTGGAACAAGATCTATGCATCTCCCTTTATATGTAGCTTTAGTAAGAGACTCCCCTCCCTGAGTGCACATGCAATACTGGCAATGAACTGGATTCAGTGGTGCTATTAACCCCCTACTATGAAAATGAAATACAAAAATATTTTAAATTGCTTTGAAAAAACCACAATGAGCTAATAATTTTTTAAAAATATGAAATACAGAAAGTAAAATTTTATAAATATGAAAAGCCAATGTTCCAATAGCATTAGTAGTTCATTTGAATTTCTCATCTGTAATATTGACTAGTCAAGCTTTATCTCATTAAATGAATGGTCTGCTGCCTTTCAGTTCATATTAAATTTATTTACTGAAGTATACAAGACAGATTTAGCAGTAAGAGCGAAGAGCCATAGTTAGCCAGGCCACCCTATGAAACCATTGAATACTGGGCTTTTATAAATAAAACCAAAGAAACAGAACACCAAACTCAATGAAACCATTTTATGCACTGAAAAATATAATTTTTTCATAATACAGTTGCAGTAGAGGAACAGTAATAAGTGTAGTTGGGTTTCCAACAAGGAAAAGCCCACACGCAGACCAAGTGGGAAGAAGAGCTCATGCAGAACAGCTGTCTCCACTCAGGTGAACCTGGGTTCATCCTGGCAGCTTGGCAGCTTGGCACCACTTCATATGAACACTAACTAGGGACATCAGCTCTTGTTCAGGAATGGAGGCAAATCATTCCTCATCTGTCATTCTTGTTCACACATTTTTGTCATTATTATTTGTACCAAATTAGTCCACTGCTAAAGAACAACTTAATAAGGGAACAGCACACCAAATACCAGGTTTTGGACTTCCTAATCTTTGTTCTGTTTCCCAATGTGTATAGTAAGTGTGTACATCTTCCCTACTTGGTATGAACAGAATTAGTCTATGGTTTGCACAAAGAGAGATAGAACATCCAGATTTCGTTCCTGATTTTGCTACGCTATTGGTCGAAGTACTGCCTGTTTCAAACAACCCACCATATAACAGGAATCTTTAAACTAGCAACTGAGAAAGATGAATTTTGGAAGTGTTTTGAGATCCCTGAATGACCAATGCTAGGGGGAGAAAAAAGTGCACCACTGCAGGGTAAAAAATGATAGCCATATCGATACAGGAATGTCATTTTTTCTAATAAAAACAAAAACAAGAAAGGATGATTCTGTTACTTCTCTTGAAATGGTTATAAGGTATTTGTTCCCAGAGTTTATGTGGGAAGGTCACAGCTATCCTGACAGGCTTGACTTTCACTGAACTAATTTTTAAAATGTAGGTGGGTTCAAAGATCACTTTTTAAATTCAGGTAGGGAGTATTTCCAAGTTCATCCCCTGAACCTCTGACACATCCTTTAAGCCACTTTCCTCATACTCAAAACCACTGTTAAGTCTGCCCTCTTGTAATTACTGGGCAGCCACTGCTGTAGGATAAATCTAATAGAGTTTTTGGCACTGTTGTATTAAAACTTACCTATCAACTCATTGCACAGCTTTAGCTCTCCCTAAATATGTACCTGGGAGGGAATTTATGAGCAGGAATTGCATTTGCAAAATGATTAAAGTTACCAAACATGCCTAAAAAGTTGCAGTTGTAGATACCATTTTTTTGAAAGTCTGCTTAATTTATGAGAGGTGGAAGGTTTATTGCCATTTAGAGTCTATAGTGATGCAGCAATTTAGCATTTTGCTGAAGCTGTACACAGCTGCTGCCTCATTTATGAATTTTACATGTTTTTAAATTGCCACGTTTGCAAGTGGGGGCATCTGTGTGCTGGGAAGGGTGGAAGGAAATAGACTCTCCTTATTGTTCACTGCCTTACTGTTAAAATGTCCTGTTCCTTCTAACAAGGCTATGAACCATGCAGTGAGCTCCAACACTTTCTCTAAAAACAGAACATCCCTCTCTCTTGTCCTGTCATCAGGCATCACAAGAAGACCTTGCTTTATCTTCTTCATATCCTCCCTTCAGATACTCATATATTAATAAGATGCCCCCCAGCATCTGCAGTTTAAAGTCTGCTATGTTGTCAGGTGAAAGGTAATACTCTTACTGTTTACTTGCACCTACTGCCTGGTGGGAATTGGCAACCCTGTAGAACATCAGGCAATGAGAACATCTTTCCACCTTTAGAGATGTACACATCAAAAGCTAAGCTCTTAAGTCCAAGCTTTTGACTCCGCATGCAGGTCAGTTCCTTCCTCACTGGGAGGCAAATTCACCCTGACCCTCCCACAAACTTGGACAGAGACCTGGAGAGTTTCAATTAAACAGCAATTAAATACTGCATTAAAAAAAGGCAACAACAACCGAAATTGAGTCAGTGTAAACACTGGACATGGAAAATGGGCAAATACCTGTTTGCAAAATGTTTTTCTTATTATTTATTATTTTAGAAGGTTTATTCCTATTCCCATTTGAAAACTGAGCCATGAGATTGGACATAAAATATCTTGATCACCATCCACATCCCTACAGCTGCTTTCCATACAGTCTGCGGCTTGTTAACAATTTAGGTTCTGACAAGCATGACCACTGCCGTGTCCTCATCAGAACCGAACACTGAAATTTCCAAGATCACACTATTACAATGAACAGATCTTCATGCTAAGAGCTGTGCAATAGAGTACAGAGATGCTTTACCTATCTGCCTATCCTGCTGTCATCAATAATTCCTTTGTCTTGTATTAATTTTGTTCATTTTACCAAGCTAGACTTGTTTACAACTGAAAACTAATTACAGACATTTTGATTTTTCTCTCAGAAATCCAGCATCTCCTCCTTAAACCTTTTAATTTTCCAGCTTGATTGAATTCTATATTGTGTTTATGATGTAATTTTTAAAATCCCTAAAATACCCCAACCCGAAACTTAAAAAGCTCTTTTCATTACTTCTGAATTTCTTTTGTGACAGGCAGTATTTTATCTATGGAGAAGACTGGAGTTCCTGTCAATCGTAATAAAATCCAAATGCTTCTTAATAACTGAAGTCAAAGGGAGCCACAACAATGAGGAATTAGAGATTAGCAGCAGTAATCATGGACTAACTGAAATAATAACCTATTAACTGGTGTTTTGGCAGTTCTAGCAGACACAGGAAGCTACATGTTACCAAAGCTGGCATTACTAAGCGTATAGATTTTGCCTTAATGAAATCTTTGCTTTGCCAGGAAGAGACCTCACACTTCCCCTTTCTGTGAGAAACTAAATGCCAGTGATTAGCATTTTGTATAAGTTTCACAATCAGGGGCACATCTCATGTGAAAAAACTACAAAATAGCTCTTTAAAAAAAATACGCCTTTGCTCTGCAGCTTTAAAAGACACCGAGATGTAAATTCTTGGTCTGTAAGGAAATTATTTTGTTGTCTTAGTTTGTTTCCAGAGTAGGTAGATATCATATCATTAAGATATAGCACATTTAAGTAATTAAATAAATATTAATAGAGTGAGCATTAACATATCACCTTCAAAAAAGCAGCTACAGGGAGTGTTTGCAAAGGTCACCCCTTTTGAGGATGCCCAACAGTGTCACTGCTTTCCAGTTTACAGCACAGGGTGATTTATTCTATAAGGGATGCAGTTGCCATTGCAGAGAGTCCCCTGCAATGCAGAAAACACTTCTGTCACTTGACAGAAACTCAGCATCTGCCTTTCATTCCCCACAAAAGGACGAGGCAGATGTTTGAAGAATAGATATGGCCAGTGTCCCCAGCTGTGCCATCAGTCCATACCCAAATAACTCACTGCAAAACTGTCTACCTGTGTGAAACATGGGACCTGTTCGCTAATGCAGCTGATACCAGAGAAGAAAGATTTGGCAGAATTTAGCTCTTCAAAAATAAACAATCCTTGGAAACAAAAACCAGGGAAAATTGCTAACATTTACCTCAATAATTCTAGAAAGAGACTGAGCAGCAGCACAAGATGTCTTGAAGAATATTTGTGCCAGAGCTGACAGTCTTGCAGCCTGAATCTGTAGACTAGAGCCGTATATGATGTAAATGTTGTACATCATAAAAATCAATGGTTCTTTTGCTAAGTGGTCAATATTTATTTAACTTTAGCATTGTTTAATTCAATGTTTCAATTAAAGATAGTGTAATATCTATTTGGTCCCAAGCTGCTGTTTCTGTTTGTCGTTACCTCATCTGTTTGATATCGCTCATGTCTTTAAATCTCTGCTCTTTTGTCCCCTTGCATAACTCAAGGACAGAAGTAATTGACATGAAACTTTTAAAAATTAATTTCACTGCATATGCCACTAACAGAGAGTGCAAGTCCTCAGCATCATTTATAACTTCATGGTGATTGGCCCTGACAAAACAATACCTTAAAAACTCACTAAAGTAAATTATGGTCCAGGCAAATGGCTGGATGCGAGCTGGGCTCAAGTCTTGGAGCACAGCCAGGCAAAAACAAAGTAATGCGCTTTTGATATTAATAACAGAGATGATATTGATCCACAAGCCAGTGTCACTTCCATGCTCAGGCAAGGAGATTGCTTCAGGCATTTAGCCCACTGAAAGCCACTTTCCATGTAGGCCATTTAATTCTGTGAGTCTTTAATTATATGTAATGGAACCTGGTTAAAGGGCCAGATACCTATTTACTCATCTTGGATATGGGCTGTGATTCAGGAAGCTGTCAAAAAGGTATATAACTCAATTCTTAGATTTCAAAAAGCAGCTCTCTTTATGAATGTTTATTTCATCTGTGTATTTCTTTGGCTCAGAGCCTGCTGGGAATTTGTAGGCACATGGACTCAAATTATTGGATGATATTTTTCAGAAGACCTGAAGCTACTCTTCTAATCTTCCTTTTTTTTTTTTTTTTCTGAAAATGTCTGTCTTTTTTTTCTTCCCCCCACCATAAAAGCAGCAATTAGAGAGAGCCAACATCTCATGCTCTCATGCTAAAACACAGTGTGCTAGGAAAGAGACCGTACAGACATACCTTTTGTCACATGTGTTTGCACACACCTGAAAATGTACTTGTTATGCTCAAACAAAAGTGATCAGATTTACATAAATAAATTACCTGCTTTAAATCTACTAGAAGAGGTTGTCCCTTAAATTTTTTTCCCCGGAGAAAGATACTGAGGAGTGCCAGGGATTGCTCATATTCTTGCTATATCCTTACCTGCTTAGAGTTCAGAATTTTCTAGGGCTATAGGAAGGGGAATGGAGCATATATGGCACTGCATCAAGGAAAAACTTGGGTAACCAGTGATGATGAAGGTCTGCTGCAAAACCGCGCTTCTAATTTGGTTTCTACTTCGAGCTCGAAGCTCAAAAGTAGCAACAATTTATGTGTTAAATATATGACAATATTTCACAATAGCAAGGTTGAGACAAAGGAAATTGGGCAGTCTGCAACTTCGGATAGCTTGTCTGTTGAGGTAATTCTACAAGGAAAGTTGCAGCTCCTCTTCCAGCACGGAGGGTAAGTCCAGCTCTTGAAGATGGAGAAAATACAAGTCTACCAACTGTTATTTAAGAGACTGAAAGTTATAAACCTTGCCATGTGGTGGTGGTGTATTATTGTCATTCTGTATATTCTTGGGGTCAGAGACAAGAAGAAGGAAACAATCAAGATTTCTGAGAAATGACTAATTGTTTTTGTTGGTCTAATGTCTGACTCAGACATTTAGGAGGCTGGAAGAAAGGGAGTCTGCTGATTTGTCTGGAGAGCACCCCTGCTACCTCTTTCAAAATGGATATATTGGTATAAAGTGAGCAAAATACCAAAACACAAAACTTGTCAGAAAACGGTAAAAACAAAACCACTGTGCTGCAAATGCTGGCAGCCAAGCATCTGCAAATATACTGTCTGCAGCCAACATTCATTCAATTTAATAAGAGTAGTTGGGAAGGAGAAAGGCAAAAAGGATTTGGTGCTAAGCCAGCATACATTTTTTTCCTCTGTAATTTCTCACATTTCTCTCTTAATTTCTGAAAATAAGCAAGACTGGCCACTTGCCTACTTTGGGTAGAGATGTTTGGAAACCCTCTTACATTCTCTGCTGTTTTTTACTGGGAACCTCCCAAACGAAAGAGTTAACTCACTTTCTATATTAAATATTTACATAAAAATATTCAGGAAGGTGTGTGTAAATTATAAATAATGTAAAGCAGGACTGGTCTCGGTTAGAGCTAAGAGACCCAAATTGTATCATCATAATACATTATTCACATATAATGCATCTATTCTCCTCCATTAGTGTTACTAGAAAAAGCCCCTGAGTGCTTAACTTGAATTTTGAAGAGTGTAATAAATGTGAGATAAACAAATAGCAGTGGGGATGCATCTGTAGTTAAACAAGTGTAAATTAGAGCGCAGCCTAATTCCTCCAAATTACATGTAGGACAAACATGCTGCTCTCCAGAAACAAGAGATCAGTTACAAAGTGTAAAAAAACCCCAAAACCCCCACAACACATCCAAATTATTTGATACAGTTTCCTCTCCATTGCCCTCCACCCTCACCCCCCGAAGACAAAAAAGGCTTCATGGCAATTCAAACCCTGGATTTTTCTGATCAGTCTATGAGCCAAATTGCAGCTACGAGTGAAACATTTCCAGACACCAAAGAAAAGCAAGAAGGAGGAGAAGGTGGTCACACCAGCTGAGGGTGTGGAGGGAACACAGATTTGGCAGATACTTGCTGGCAGGACACATCCTGCAACAGGCACTCCACAAAGGTCTGACCCCCTGCAAACTCAGGAAAGCCGCCCCTTTTTGTGCCCTGTGTTTTCTCTTCAACAAAAGACCACCTTCTGCCTAGTTCCTGAAAAATATCAGCTGCTGAATACTAAGAGCTTGAAAAGTGATTATTAATTTCCCACTTACTCTCAGCTGTGGAATAGGACTGCACTCAGCAGCAGTCATTGACTCCTTGAACTGGTTTTGCCAGGTGTTTCCTGGAGCCTCAAGCTTCTGTTTCTTTTTCACATGAATTTGTATAACTGCAATGTACAGAATTGTTCTGCTAATTCTTGGGGCAATTTTTTTTTTTTGGTTGGTTGGTTGGTTGGGGGTTTTTTTTAGCTTTTGGAAGTGAAGAGTTTCTTGGGCCTGGGAAGTGTTTAGAGATCTCCAGGTGAAAATGTTACAGTAAGAACACAGGATAGTCTCATTACTAATTATCAGTGCAGTGCATTCAGTCCAACAGGGCCTACAACACTGCACTGTGGTGCAGAGCTCTGGCTCCTCTCAGAAAGACTTCATAAACATTACTCGTTGAAATGAGAAAGTCAAGCACTATGTGAATAGTGTTACTGCTATTCTGCAAGGCTTTTAAAAATACCTATTCCTGCTAACTCTAGATGTCCGAGTATAGGAAGTAAGCACTGCTCCCAAATGCAAAGTCTGAAAGACTTTTGTTTGGCAAGGAATTTTGCTGTGAGGATGAGACTTAAGGCAGTGGCACAGTCCTTTTGCTTCCTTCCTTCAGAGCTCAGAGAACCTTTACTAAAATCATAAGATTTATTATTAGTGCACGGAGGACAAGATTAAAATGGTTGTCTGGCTAGTGGCATATCTTGAACAGATAACATTTCCAAGACAAGGGAACTCTCTGAAGAGTGAGTTGGGGGAAAAATATTTAATCTTGAGTAGGAATTTTTACTAGCATTTATAAGTTACATTGTAAGCAATTATTAGGTCTTGTGCTGAAAAACTGCACAGTGATGAACAGGAATATAGTTGACAAACAGGGATTTCCTCAGTCATCAGAAGAGTAGAAAATTCAATAAATTTGTCCTAGGTTGCAGTGTATTCTATTACCACCTTTGTGAGCTGTTGAAACCAGGTGGGGCAGTGTTTCTTTGCCTCCTCCCTCCGGACTATCTTCTGTTAATGGGCCCGTCAGTGCCTTGCCAAAGGACTCATAGATAACGGGTTCTGGACTATCTCCTGTTAATGGGCCCGTCTGTGCCTCACCACCCCATTGTGAGATGCTCCGCCTGGGAGGAGGAACT
>VZRR01008876.1:275198-290980 GCA_013398015.1 Oreocharis arfaki
TATTTCTCATATCCTTGCCTGAAAGCCTCTTAATTTCAAAATTATAATAATCCGGAGGGAAGGGGGTTGCATTTTCCATTTCAAAAGGGCCTTCTGCCTCCCTTAAACAGACTGTCTTTCAAACCAAGACAAAATTAGAAAAATAATATTTGTGTCTGAATGCAGCTCTTACTTGCCTGTTGATTCTATTCAGTGTCTACTAGCATGAGTTCTGAGGATGGAAAACAGAATGTAGATGATGAATATCTTTCAGGTATGACAGTAGGGGTAAGGGGCAAGGGGCGGGGCAGTCCCAATGCTTAGATATGCATCATCTCCAACACCTTTCTAAAAAATCTCTTTGATGTCATATCAAAAATCCTTATATGTCATGGAAAATCTTCGGAGTCAAGAAATGTCTCCAGAAATCCTCAACAAAGTTTAAGGCATTGATCTCATCTGTACAAAAGAGCAATAGAAATAACAATATAAAAAAGCTAATAATAAAGCTTCCCAAAGAGCTACTGCAGAACTATATGAAGGCCTCAGCCTCACCATTTTTTGGTGCTACAAATTGGTTTTCTAGGTACTTTTAAGCTATTTCCTCAGATGGGAGTCAGACACATATACTTTGATAAAATGTCCAGCACAGTGGAATACAAGTAGCAGGCTATGCGTATGTTAATTTAAATATTATTTAACAGCTCTATGATATCCTAGAATATACCCCAGGCAAAGCCGACAGAAAAAAACATGAATCACTAGAGAAAGTGCTCTTTAAACAGAGAACATTTTTTCCCCTATTTATTCTCCTCTATTCATTAACATCCAATTAGCTCCTGAGCCCTTTCCCTAGTGCTGAGCATTGCTCTACAACAAAACAAAACAGTGTTGCAGAACAACAAAGAACCCTAACCCCAAACAAAACCCGCAGTGTAATTAATTAATATAGAGACAGATTCACAGAAAGGCTGAAAGCACGGTCACAGCAACAGAGAAATCCCCCCAAAAGCTCCTGAGACTCAGTGAAGCTGCTGCCTGCCCAGAACATGTTAGGCCCGTGGGGACAGTGACGATGACCATCACACAGATTTACCTTGCAGTCCAAGATCTGGCAGATCCACTGTTACAGCTTCTTTCTACTTCAGAAGATTTCCCCGGCATTCCTGTGCTGATTTAAAAGTGTCCATAAAATTAAAGCACGTATTTGTGCCAAGGGACTGTGCACCTGTGTGTATCTATGAAATATTGACAAAACCTCATTTACCAATAGAGTTTAAATAGTTGCTTAACAAATTAAGCAGTATTTTCTCTATCAATCATTGTGTTTTCTCAAAACATTCTTTGTTGTTTTCTTCTCTCTTCATTATGAAATCTTGGTGTCTACCTTACTAAAGAATTTCATAAACAAATTACAAGAATTACTTATAAACAGCCTGATTTTAAAAGGATGACTGCAAAACCCCTCTAGTTCTATTATCCTGCTAAAATTCACTAAATTATTACATTAAGTGAATTTATAAAGTTGCATAAAATAAAAAGGTGACAAAGAAAGAGAGATTTGAGGCCCTCATATCCAAAGATAATTTCTCCTGAAAAAGGCTAGGTTAATCTCCTAAAAATGCTTAGTTTTGCTTATATTCTCTAATGACACCCATCATTAGAAAATATGCTTCTTTTGGTCCTATTTCCATAAACAATTCACTAGAAATCGAACTATTTTTTTTAAGCTCAAACACTCCCTTGAGATATTTGTATCCCAGTCTCCCACTGGAGCAGGACACAATATTCAGATCCTGAATGCTGACTAAAAAGAAACTGTAAAAGAGATTACTTTTTTCCTATTTTTTGGAAAGTGCTGTGTAAAGAACATCCTGAAGTACGAAAAATTATGTGGTTTTCACAATTACCTCGTTGCAAACAGATGAGGATGTTAACTACTGGTACAAAGAAAAAATATTTTTTTCAAAATTTCTACAGGAATAATATTACATGTGGGTATATTTATATGCTTCTTTAATGTGATAGTATCTCTTTAAGTAAACTTGTCATAGAAGATTTATTTTTCTCCCTATTGTCTGAGACTACAGCGTGAGGAGCACAAAGGGTCCAGTGCCCAGGACACAAACCCTGGAGGCTTTGGCTAACAAAGGGGCTGACAAGGAGACCCTGGGTGACAGTGAGTGAAGTGTTCAAGAGATCCTTTTGTTACACATAGCAGAAATATAAACAACATTTGATTCAAAGAAATTAGGAATTATGTGAGCATCAAAACCACTGAAATTGCAGTGTCTGCTGCAAAAGGTAGTAGATATCAACCATTTAATTATTTCCAAATACTTTCTCAAATATCTAGAAACAATGACTCAATTTTATGCCACTTTCATGGAAGCCTGTTTCATTACTTTCTTAATTTTTTTTTAGGTTTTTTTTTGTTTTTTTCATCATTCTCTTCTGTTTAATGAATACATGGATTTTGAATATTAGGTGAATAGTCCTTGCAACTGAACACAAAGGGAAAATGATGCAGACAGCATCTTGTTTCCTCTTCTTGCTTTAGGGTGGAAATTATATGCAGGAGGGATTATGCCTTGTTTAAAGCTGTGCCTCTGTCTTTAAAAGAATATATTATACAAATCTTCTAATGTTGTTGAAATTCCCCAAAACTTGATTGTGTCAGACATAATGTGGCAATGAGGTTCTTATCCCTACCTTATGCCGAATAAATATCCAATATCAGAGAGTATAACCTTGGAAAAGTATACACCAGGGAATATCCCTCACGTCAATAATTCATTGTGCTGTTGGTGGGAAGGTGCATTCAGTGAGCCCCTGACATTACACAGAATACATTAATGCCCACGCAGCCCCAGCCTGAGGAGTGGGGGAGAAGGAGAGAGCACAAGGGGACTGACTTCCCTTCAGGCCCATTAAAAAAAACCACCTTGGAATTATTCAAAATAGCACTCTGTCTACAGAAAACAAACCATACAAGACTCTCTCGTCACCAATTCCATAATCACGATTATTTGAGAGTGAGAGCATGTGAAATACAAATCTTTACACACGCACACGAGACAGAGATTTGCCTTACATCTTCCAGCTGTAAGACAGTCTGAGCGTCACTGATACAGCACGGACAGAACACACTGGCAAGAATCGGGAGTAACATGCTGATGAATGAGGTCCCCAGAAGTCCACATATTAATTCTACTAATGTTAATTCAAAAATTAATGCATTTGGGTTCAGTGATGCTTCTATAGGCAAAAATACAGATGTTATTCAAATGAGATCAAAATAAGATAATTTTCTGAGAGTATGTATCTGCCTTAAAGATGATTGCAATTTTAATTATAGACAAAATGGTAATAGATTTCAATACAGTTTGGAGTCCTTTTCATTCCTATTTGCTCTTCTACTGTTATGGTTTTAATGATTTAGCAGAAGAAGAAGAAGAACTAGGAAACCCAACAGTCATTATCTCAAATAATGAGAGTTTTTAATACAAAATCAATATCTGTTAAAATGAAAATAAATTCCTCAGCTCCTTCAGGGATATGTACAGTTCTTTTTCACTGTTAAATAGAATATGATTGCTTATTTTCACCAATATAATGAACATTTTTATTCAGGATTAAAAATAAAATGTCAGAATTTATTTACTGTTATTAAGCACATGTATTTAACCAGAAGCTCCCACCATATGACTGAAGCTGAGCAAACTGGGAATAATTTTCTTTGAAATTTCAGAAGCTTGAGGGAGAAGTGCAGAATTTCCAAAAAGTAATGACAAAGCTCACTCTGGGGAAAAAATGGTTCTGTTCAGATAGTTGACCAAACTCTTAATTTGTTATGTCAAAAGAACCAAATTCAAAAGCCAATAAAAATATCTTAAGCAGGCTTAATGAAGTAAAACAAACACTTCTTTCATACCAACATATCAAAACTGTTTTCAATGCTGAGGAAATTATTATTATCATAAGTATGATTTTGATCATTATGATTTAGAGTCAGTGTATGCATTTATGGTCATTTTTGATCTCTGAACATTAGGAAAAGCATTCACATTAATACTTCAGAGCTATGTTCTATCAAAAGTCCAAATGATCTAAAAGAATGCATGGGAACTCAGAGGCTTAAATGCTTCATTTGGAAACACTGTATTTCTCCCTAGTTCTCTTCGGCTTGGTTTTCATGCAGTGCCTTAAAAGGTGTAAAAACTGGAATATTAGCAAAGAAGAAAATGAGCAGCAAAGCTGTGAATACCCTTTAAAGTGATTGCTTACGTGGTTCTTTGAGTAACTGGTGAAGAAGAAGTTCTCACTGGAATAGAACTAGAACTGCAGCAGATCAGTATGTGAATGCACAGGTACTCACAGTAAGAGGTTTGGGGTCTGTGAAGGGTTTATTATCTCAATTTGCACCAATTATTCTACTACTGCTATCTTGAATAAGACACATTTTTTTGGAAGCTGCAATCTCTAAGGGTGCCTTTTGCACAAATGAGGTGACAAAATGTATCATTCAGGCATCTATGCACAGGAAGAATTTCTTAAAATGATACAAATGTTTAGGAAAAATTTTGTCTGTCGTGTCTGGGTGCCCAGGCAGGTCTTGAGATCCTTGAGCACAGGCAGCAAACACAGTCAAAGCAGGGTGACCTGGAGCAGGCTGCTCTGGGCAGTGTCCAGCTAGCCTTTGTTCTTGTTCTCTTTATTGTTGCATAATTTTATCTGTTCATGAGGCACAGCACTATTTGAAACCACGACAGTCTTATCTTTGGAAGTTTTAACTGAAGAAAGTCCTAAGCATAATTGGTGTGAAAACTCGGCAAATCCTACTGTTCAATAACAAAAAAAAAACCTGAAGAGAACATGTATACTTATTCCGTACTCTTTGTAGAGGCTATATCCATATGCAGAATTGCTTCTGGACTGCTGTACTCTTCTGGAGCAATAGCACTTATGAACCAGTTCAACCTCAGATGCAAGCCAGTCACTTAATTATGAAGACTCAACAACTGGAATTATACAAAGAGTTTCCACAAGGATGTTTTTCTATTTTGTAATTTGATAAAGCTGTACCTTTCCTTCTTACTAATGATAATTTTCAATGAATATTGGAGAAATGGAACTTTATGTGGATGACTTATTAATGAAAAACAAATTGCAATCAACAGAGGCATTTGTAGAAATAAACATAAGAGTTCAATGAGCAAGAAACTCTTACTGGGAACTATTTTGTGCTTATTTAGTAAAACACAATATTAATTTTATGTCAGACAATAATTTCAGTCACAGATAAACTTTACAGGTCAAACTTGATGGTTTGTTCTCAAGGCTGATAAAAAAATTAGAAAAATATTTTCAAGGAAGAGTGTTACTTAGGTATGATTTTGAGCAAATCATCATCTGCTCGTAGGAATGATCCAGACAGAAGTAAAGACTAAATTCTTAAATTACTCACTGTGATGCATTTTTTCATTCTCAAAGTAACCATGATTGTTATTAAATAGAAGAGTGTAATTTTTGCCTATAATGGCAGAATTTAGATCATTAGAGTAATATATAACTAACAAAGAAATGCAGTTATGCAGAAACTTTCCCTAATTTATGTGTTCTTTGCAACAAAACATGCAGGGCCCCACATTATAGAACCTGTACACATTTGCATAAGCTGTTCCATTGTGGTGCATGCTCATATATGTCTTTCTGAAACAACTTTCATGATTGTAAAGTATTTTAATTACAGGATACAAGTTACCAGTGTTGCACTGTATTTGCTTTAATTATTACATAAAGCATATGAAATATTTAACTGTCTCTGCCATATAGCAGATTTGTTAATAAATGGCATATACAGAAGAAGGGAGTCACAGACTTATGCAGTGTTTCAGAAGGCTTAAAGAAACATTCCTAAGGAGCTGGCTGGTTCCTGACTAAATACCTAAAGTACCTTAAGAAAAAGAACTTCTTAGAAATGCTTCAGGTGGCACTACTTTAAATGAACGGTTTTTCCTAATATTATTCATCTTTGTTGTTGAAATCATGCATTTCAGTAAGAAATGGGACAAATCAAGACTTATAACCAGGAGTGATATTTGCAATATAATACATGAATATATTCACTTCAGTAATATCGAGGCAGTTTTCCAACAGAACTTGGAACAAACATGCATAACAAAAACTGAGCCTTTCTTGAAAGCTTTAGTGTAGAGGATCAGCTTTTCTTCTCTTCTTTCCGCCTCTTTAGAATTTAGGAGTTTGGAAATCCATCCTGCATCTTTTCCAATATGCAGGTGTATTTGCCGCCAGCTGAACTGAAGGCCCAATCAGCATACATAAACCTTGCCCCTAAGCAGTATGTACTGGTTTATACAGAGATCAGGATTGCTTTGAATTACACATGTAATCAGAACATTTCATAGAGCAAATTGTGGTCATTTTGACAACTATACAGCAAGCTTAATTTCAGTCCAAATATACATGATATTCAAAAATACAATGAGGTAATTTAACATTTTAAAAGAGGAGCATAAATTAGTGGAAAAATCATGACAGTTACGAACTTGTTCTAAAGATGTATTGTTCCTTTTTCTTCAGAAATAAAACCCCACCCCCACAAAAGAAAAACCAACACCACACCACCTTCAGCCCACCAATTTCTATTAAGAATAAATTAGCCACTAAAGAAGAATTCCACTGACATACAATTCATACTGGAAGTCTATTTTAAACTTGGAAAAGGAAGGCAGGGAAAAGAGGGAAGGAAAATAGGAGGAAAAGAATTATTACACTGTTTTCAGCACAAATCCAAAATATTGTCACATACTAGCTACTGAGAAGAAAATTAACTTTACCTCAGCCAAAACCAGCAGGCATAAATGTTGGATCAGTAAGAGATCAAATGCCAGAGAAGAATATGTAAGATAGGACATATCGATTCCTAGGACTTACCATGTCCTTTAGCAATGATAAGGCTGCGCTCAACTGCACAGCTCTCATATGAGAAACATCAATGGTTTTTCATTAATTTCTGCTAGAGTCTGTCACCTATCCACTATCTCCTTTCAATTAAAGACTTGTGTTAAAGATTTGTGTTGTAACACATAAAACCTAAACTTGTTTTATAAACTTGTTATCTGGAATTATGGAAAATTTTTCACATTTTGATTGATAGCAACATCATCATCATAGTCTGATTTATCACTCATCACTTTATACTCCTGCCAAAAAGGGTTTAAAGCTGTGCCTTTCCAAACATTTACTACCTGATCTTTTCATAGCTACCCTGACAAATTTTCAGATTTCTGTATTCCTTAAAAGGCACCGCGATAGTAGCTGGAATCTTATAATTTCTTTAAACTGTGACTTCCCAATTATTTATTTAAGAGCTGTGTAGATAAGCTCTCCATTCTCACCTAGATCAGTGATAAGAGAGGAAATGGCCTTTCTAGAGTGTCTCTGCTTTTTAAAGCAGGTAGAAATAATAAGGCTGACAAAGAAAAAAGGAAAATTAGGCATTATGAGGGTAATAACTTAGAAAGTGTCAGATTCAGAATAATTGAATCCAATGACATTTAATGCTATGGAAAACAATAGCAGCAGCCTAGCTGCCCATCTGATTCATGTCTAGTTCATGTTTAACAAAACAAGGCTAAGGGTCATGCAGTCACGAGTCCCATAAATAACCTGTTAATGGGATTTCCAAACAAGCTGTCCTCAAAATGGTTTTTCGTCTCACAGAAAGAATATTAAAATGCAAATGGATTCAGGCTGTGTCCTCATAAACAACCATGTTCATTTAACCTCTGACCTTGACGTTTAACTGCCCATTCCAGCAATTTGTATGGTATAAGCCACGGCATGCCACTCCAAAGTGCTAACTTCGAGAAGAGAGGACTAAATGAATAGATTACTATCTGTGATGCCCAGTTAACCATGTCAAGCTGACTTTATAGGCATAAAAATATTATTTTAAAACTTGCCTTTAGTTAGTTGACATGCTTTTTCTACAGGAAAACAAGGTGCCAAGAAAGTTGCTCTGAAACATTATTGATTGCATAGCACTGTGTGCCAGCTCAGCAGATCAGCTGGAGTGTTTTGGCAGAGACTGCCAGGCACCATCACCTGCCCTCACCTGCCTGCTTCCCTTGGCCAGCTGCCAGGACCACTTGGTGAGGCACTTTGTATTCTACAGCACTATGTCCAGATTTTCTTGACCCTTTTCTGTAGCAGGATATTCCAGCCATTCCCTGTAGCATCTTCAGTCACATTTTTAGAAGAATGTGGTTCTTTTTCTTACAATAGTAAAAGGAACCCACCTGCCTGATACGAATAATGAAAAAATCGTTCTTTGTTCAAATTCAGCCACATCTCTCCTACCTAATACTCCTCATAGGTCTCAAGGGGAGACCTTCAAATGGCCTATGGGAGCTTGCCTGACCATGGACAACATCAAATTAAAACAGCAACAAGCAAAATATCTGGTAACTGTTCCCAGTTAAAAGTATCATGAAATCACAATAAATATCCACTCAAACCAAATCAAAGTATGAAGGATGCTCTCAAGAACTTGGTTTTAAAGGAAGCAATTAATTCTTCTTTGAAAGTACATGACTTCTGAGAAAAGGGTGAGAGTCCCTTTGCAATGAACTGTACATTCCAGAGGGAAAGGAGTAGTTGGATGTCAGAGTGCTCTTATCTGACTGGGTATCTACATTTTTTCATCACAGAATTTCTATTCCAAAATACTCACAGCACTTCAGAGTTTAGTAGAAATTTATAATTTCTACAGAAAATCGCCACAGCTGAGACTGGATCTAAAAGTTGTTTCAAAGTTTGCTGCACAACACTGATGAGAAGGAAATAATCTGAACTAACTGTGTTTAAAAAGGAATTATTTATTTTCATGTTTACTAACATTGGACCATGCCCAATGATACTCTCAGTTGATTATTTACCTGGATTGATTTTTCATATCAGTTTTGGATTTAGACTTTTTCTCCATAAGTAAATCCCTTCCTGTACACAACTTTTCAGGGGCACAGTTTCAGGTACTACTCATTGCAGGCCACTGATTTGTCTTACTTTGCTCACACTGATTGGCAGTAAAGTCTCTGAATACCAGAGTTTCAGTTGCTAACACTTTTGTGGATTGCGTCCACTTTCTTGAGGCAGGGAGCTGTGGGGTGGCTGAAATCGCCGCTTTAACCCGAAAGCATCCCCTGCAAGGAATGCCCTGGGGGTGCAGCTCGGCACCTCGCAGGCCGATTTCCTAGCCCCCGTGCCGATGGATGGCACTGAGACACAGCCCCGCACCCAGGCCAGATAGCTCATATATTACCAGAAGCAAGGAGCGTGGAGGGCTCTCCACATGGGTTCTGAAAGGTTTATTCTGAAGGGTCCAGAGGCAAAAGAGAGCGAGCAGGCCTCGTGTACAAGCTTATAAGGGGTAACAGAAAAGGGGGCTGGCAGAGCACCAGCGACCAGTTACCTGGGGGCAAGGGGCAGGGGGAAGGCAGAGGGATACAACAACCAATGGGGAGAGGGAAGAGGCGGAGTGGGGGACCAGGTACCGGACAGGTACTGCCTGATGGGAGAAGAAGTCTTTCCCTGTAACCTGAGTAGGGGGAGCTATTTTGTTTCTGAGTTGACCCACCAGCACAGGGGGTCTCCTGGACCAGGGGTTTCTGGCATCTCGGCTTCTACCATTGCCAGCTCACCCACTTTCTTATCCAAGAAAACTCTAAGTGATGACTTCTGTCCTAGAAGAGGTGATAACAGGTCTTTTTATCTCATCTCTTATTAACTTGCAATTTTCTTTTTCCACATAAACTCTGAAGGAAAAGAGAGTAGAGGCCTTAGACTGTTCAGTGACCCTTCCTTCATGGTGTGTATTAAAGATTTATGTTTCGTTAGCCATACCACTGTCTTACAGAGGACCACTCCTTAAAAGTTAAAGCTAAGGCCAGAAATGTTAGAATTGCAAACTTTTTTTTCTGAAACAGGCTGAAAGCCGAGTCATTAATGCTGCGATCAGTCTAATCCAGAGCATTTGTTGCCACTAATTATTACGGACAAGCCTCTTTATTGAACCACATCCTTTTATCAACATTAGGATGCATGAGCCGAGGCTGTTGTTTTAAACGCACTCATTAACCACACAAATCAGCCCTGTTGACAGAGCGCTTTTGAATTAAGCATCAGACTGTAGTCATTGGACAAGGAGCAATTTATAATGCCATTAGCAACACTTGCGAAGGTTACAGGCATCAAAAATTGTTCAGCCGTAATTATTCTTAATGGATACAAGGAATAAACTGACGCAGGACAGCTTTTTCATTAGCTTTCAATCAAGCCTGATGGCTTTGAGAAATGTACAGTAAATGCATTTTGGGGAGAAATAATGATGTTGCAGCACCTTTCACTGAAAAATGCTCTCAGTTCAGAACTTAACTTTTAATAACCTTAATTTGATATAATTTAAAAATATGATTTGCTTTGAAGATTTTGCAACAAATTGTTCTGGCTGCTGTTTAACCATTTTTCAAGTGTTCATCCCAAACACGAAAAGAAAAAAGGATAAAAATCTTCGGATGCTTCAGATTCTCATGAAGAGCATTAGACTTTCAATTTTCTAAAGCCAGAGTAATGAGGACAGATTTTTAAAGTGAACTCAGAGTACTTAGAGAATGAGAGAAATTTTATAAAGTTTATCTACCCCAAAAGAGCATCAGCACATACAGAACATTCTCCATAATATTCAGTCACAGATTCAAAAACAGGTGATCTATCACTTTGTCACAGGTAAAATGGTGAAAAAATTACTAAAAAAAACCAAACAAGAAAACCCAAAGCAAAAGAAAAAAAGACAAAACAAAAACACAACTTAGTTTTAAACTGAGTTTGATGCATCTAAAATTGCATTACCATATTTCTAAAAAGCAAAAACCTTCATAAATCAGTCCTCATTTCATATCCCATCACAGCTGCTATTAACAGTCCATGTCTGTCAGGAATACCTTCTTTTTGTAACAAGGGTCTTTCCAGACAGACTGAAGATATTGGCCAAATAGACTATTAGTCACATCTGACTCAAGCCTTAAAACAAATCAGCAGGTCTTCTGGTCTTTAGCACTACATGTGTTTTAGCTCATATGTCTCCATATTTTTACCCTGAGATCTCTTCACTATTATTTCCTTATACTTATGCAGATCAAAGTAAAGAGAAAATGAAGAAAATTACTCTGAGATGGCAAGAATGTGGTTTACTGTCCTTCTATGCTTGTCAGATTGCAGGTCAGGATAGAAATGCAGCAGTACCTCTGCTGCTTAAGCAGCCAAACTTTAGCCATAGCACCACTTCACAGGTGTGTGAGTCACACAGAGCAACAGAAAGTAGATATTTTTAAAATATTGTGTGCAGAGTTGCTGGGAGTATGGAATGTCTGACACAAAGCTGATGAGAGGAAATAACCCACAACTTCTGTTTCAGTCAGGAGATGCAAAGACAGGCCTTGAAATCAAATTTGAAATTGGTGGATGCCAATGCAAATTACAAACAAAGCAGGATGTCAGATGGCACCAGAATGGGAGTTCAAGGGTGACTTCATATACAAGTAAATTTCAGCAGTAGTTGTACAAAATTTTGTCACACAATTTGTGCTATTTTGTGCTGTGTTTAATCATAAATGCTAGGACCAGATTATTAAACAGAGTAATATTCCTTAAAAGAAAATGTTTCTAGCATGCACACTTGAAAACAACAGAAAACAATGGGTGCAAATATGGGCAGTTCAAAAAAACAGAAAGCAAACAAGACATCTGAAGTTGCTGTATTTCTTAAAATATACATATTACCAAGAGATCTTATGACTTTGTTATCTAGTGCATAACATTAAAGCAAATTTTGGTCCAAAAAAGTTACCACTGCAATTAACCCTTGCAATGCTCTACACTAGTAGTGGTGGGTACAAAACAGATTCAAAAACTATACTTATCTGTGCCTGTTAAAAACTACTACCTTACTAAAGGTTAACAGCACAGGAAAACTATTCAGGGGAAGCTCTGACTTCTGTTCTTCTTACTGTTTTACTCATAAAATCATAATTTTGAGTATCTACATTGTTCTAATGCAAAGATGCACTGGAGGGGAGAAGAGGTAATACTCATATGCAGGGATTTACAGAGTAAGGAAGAAGAAACAAGCAGAACATAGATCCACACTGAAGAAGGATAAATTGCTCAGAATCTAATAAAATGTGTTTTGCTTGGTTTATAGAGGCCATGTGTATGATGGTATCAGAGCCCTAGCCTAGGGTTCAGAGCACTTAGAGGGGAAAAATCCATCCTTCCTTTGATCTTCTCCTTTCCCATGCTGGTATTATCCCACACTCACCCAACTGACTCCCAGATTCCCAATTTTATTTCCCCTAGCCTGCGAAATCTAAGAAGGTTTATGCTTAGCCCAGTGAGCCTCTTTTCTGATGCCACACATGCTTTCACTGATTACTTCTCTAAGAATTCTTTCTGTAAGAGACAGATGAATTTCTAACAGCAACACTGAAATTAGACTGAAATCTTACTGCATATATCATTAAAAGACCCGCAATGATCTTCACTTTTGTTGTCTCTTTTTAGAACAATCCATCCCACTTTTTAATGACTGACCTTGAAATTATTCCTCAAGGACACTATAGGAGTTTGTTTCCTTTTTTCAGATGTCAGACTCTGTGCAGCACAGTCCCAATCACATTCACAAATACTATAATTCTGACACTTAGCACCATGGTCTGGCAGCTATGAAATCATTTAACTAAAATGATACACTTAATGGCATTAAATCAAGGTAGAGGGAGCAAAATTCTCAAAAATTTTAATACACACACTTGCTTACATATATACATATATTATCAAAATGAAGTCTTGATAAATTAACCATTAGCTCTACTACCCTCACTTTGCATCTAGATTGCAGATTTACAACAGTTTGGAATGAACCTAAATATACACACAAATAAATAATGTATCTGCCCCACAAAGCTATAGGAAAGAGCATGACAACTTTGGTCAAACATCATGCTTCTACTCAGTTCGAATAAAATCTGCAGAATCTACTGGACTACACCTTGCAGCTTAAGTAGGTCCCTGCAAAGATGTACTCACATGAATCATGGAGTCGCAGAACAGTTAGGTTTGGAAGGGACCTTAAAGTCTATCCAGTTCCACCCCCTGCCATGGGCAGGGACACCTTCCACTAGACCAGGTTGCTCCAAGCCCCATCCAACCTGGCCTGGGACACTTCCGGGGATGGGGCAGCCACAGCTTCTCTGGGCAACCTGTGCCAGGGCCTCCCCAACCTCACAGGGAAGAATTTCTTCCTAATACCTGAAACTATCTGTCATTGAAGCCAGTCATCCTTGTCCTTATACTACTATGTTCTTGTAAATAATCTCTCTCTATCATTCTTCTGGGCTTCCTTCAGGAACTTCAAGTACCTTCAGGTACACGAACCTGGCTTTCAGCTCTGTAACCTACAATGAGTTTGTTTTCTAAAAAAAAGTACTTTCCAAGACTGATTCAGAACTTTTGAAGTCCATATTTACAGTGATTAAAATAATCAAGTCTAGCGTATTCATCCTTTTGCCATCATGTATTATCTTCACTAGACGGTTCTCTTACACCTATCCTCTTTTCCATCCTCACCATTATACTTGACTGTCTGAAAAAAAAAGGCAGCTGCTGCTCATCTCTCTTTTGCACATTAATTAAAAGACAAGCACTGAACATGTAGAAACAGGATTACTTTGAATAATTGCCTTGGTTGAGTTTACCTGGTAAAACTGAAGATGACCCTCAGTGGAAGAGCCAAATGGTTTTTAATTTAGGAAGCTCATTTCAGGTTTATCTATGACTTTTAAAATATTCCTTCTTTTAATAAAAAAAACTGTGTAGTCCAGTTACAATAATAACGTAATACCTAATTCTAATGTTATCTTCGGCTTCTAACAATGGATGGGATAGAGGTCCTGCTCCAGTCTATCAGAAGAATGTAATGACCATTAAAAGGCAAGCAGAGATTCGTATCACTCAGTTGTTCAGTGTCATTGCTCCAGTCTCCAAGTGGAGAAACAGCACATTTCTTTTAAGTAAAATATTGCTGAGAACTCACTGCTTCAGCAATTACCTCTGAAACACATTGTTTTCTCAAAGCCATTAACATGTCAGATCATGGCAGTGCTTGACATTCAAACATGCCTTGGAGGGCTGCAATTCAATTTAAGGATCACCTCCTCTGAGCAGGCTAACCTGCAAATTTCACAAAATCTGAGAGAAATTCTCAGGGCACACTTCGATCATGCTGCTTCCTAAATTAAAAACAAAACTGTAAGTGTTAAACATCTTTAACAAGACATTAAACCTCAGCCATAATCTAGGAAGGGTCCCTTAATGAGTAATGACATATGTTGTGAAGGCAGTTATCTCCTAATGTGCAGTGCTCAAACACTACAATGGAATCGCACAGTGTGCAGAAGGGATGTATCATCACTAATGAGAGGATAATTTGAAGCTACTCTTCTGAGAACCCCAGAGGAGACTTTCCACTGCTGCAGGATGGAGAAGGATGCAACACTCCTTCTTATCACACACTTCCAAGAAGAATGGGAAGCGACAATGTGATAGAACAAAAGCTGAGGCAGAAACAGAAAATGGGCTTGGATATTGGGAGAGTCCCTGAAAGGGTTACCTTTCTTAGCTCCCCCAAAAAAGTTGTGGTGCAAAGCACTCATATCTCCTTACTCTTTTCCACCCAGCTGACCACTAAGGGCATACTAGACATTGCTGTCCTAAAGGGGAACGTGGCATGGGTGTAGGGCTGCTAGGAACACACAAGATACTGCAAAAAGAGTTGAGGTCAGGGAGGAGCCCAAGAAGTCATGGACCAGAGCCATGCTCAAAGGCAGAAGAAGAATCCAACTCCTCTTTTATTTAAAAAAAACACCAAACAGAAAACTCTTCAAAATTACATTTTGAAGTTTTTACCCTCATTTCTTAACATTATCTTCTTCCAACATTTTATAGTTAGTCATCACATTGTGAAGACTATGAACTCTGCAGGGAAACAGAGTGAAAGAGAAGGGTCTTACAGATAACAAGCAGACCTTGATGGTAGAGATAGGAAGTCAGGGGGTACACACAGGAACAAAAAAGCAGAACTGGGGAGAGGAGGAGAAAAAAGAACTTCCAGTCACAGGCAGCCCTGGGTTTGTTGGCAAGGGCTTTTGTGAGGTTGGGAAGAGCAGGGAGGTTATGACATTTCAGCTGTTCCATTTGCCTTCTCCTTCTAACTGAGGTATGTGCCTGGCCAGAGAGAAACACTGGGAGCTATGATGTGTTCACAGGACAGCCTCACCTGGCTCCAAGATAAACTGCTGCAAAGTCCATTCTTCTTTTTCTTTCTGTAAACTGCAACTTAACAGTAGCATTGACTTTTTCAGGTGATACAAATATTCAAGGCCAATAACAGTACAGTACCCTGTAGACGATGTTTTTATTTATCTTTGCCACCCACACCTTTCTACCTCCACTTAATGAACAAATGAAAGTGACTATTTGTTCTTGATTATTTGTGCCAGGGGAGGTTAAGACTGAATATTATGACAAATTTCTTAATTGAAAGGGTGGCATTGGAACAGGCTGCCCAGAAAAATGGTGGAGTCACCATCCCTGGAAGTGTTTGTAAGGTGTGTGGCTGTGCCACCTGGGGACACGGGTTAGTGGCGAAGACAATGGTGCTGGAT
>VZRR01008877.1:0-19401 GCA_013398015.1 Oreocharis arfaki
GGAGGAAGCCCCGCCCTGCGTGATCTGCCCTCAGCAAATTCCTCCAGCAGCCTGAGCCATGAGCAGCATCCTGGCTAGAGGCTGATTTACAGACCCATTACTGCTGCAACCAGTAGGAACTTCAGTATGTGGCCTGTTTTATAGGTGATTATTTCCATTTTAATCCATGGATAATAACTTGCATGTTCAAGAATTTGCAAGACTTTGTCCCTTTGATGTTGAGGCATTATATTGCATCTTCAGGAAATGCTTAGAATCGGGGAGGTGAGTTAGCTGCACCACCTTTGAAGTAGCTTGAGGAAGTATTGTGCTCGGCATCGCTGCTCTAAAGTATCATCAAACCTCTTTCCTGTGTGTGCCAAGCTGAGGGAAGACCCGTTTTCTTTACTATCCTATCCATACTGGTTGCCTTGAAGAGAGGAGAGAAATTGATGCACAGCTAGATTAGGGAATGAGAGGCTGGAGTGCAGCCCTGCAGGAGGAGATCTGAGGCTTTTGATTGATGATGAACTCAATTTGAGTTAACAATGTGCAGTCAAAAGGACCAACCATATACTTGGAGTGCATTGAAGACGATGTAGCTAATTGGTCAAAAGTGATTGTCTCATTTTACTCAGCACTGGTGAGGCCTCACCTCGAGTACTGCATGTGGTTTTGGGCTTCACAATATAAGAAGGATATAAAAATTTCAGAAGGGGCCCGAAGGAGGGCAACAAAGATGGAGAAAGGACAGTTGGACATCACTTGAGGATTGGCTGAGGATCCTAGGTTTGTTCAGCTTAGAAAAGAGGAGACTGAGCGGTGACCACATTGCTGTCTGCCTCCCCCTCAAGGTGGGGAGCAGAGAGAGAGATGCTGATCTCTTTTGCCAGGTGTCTGGTAACAGAACACAAGGGAATGGCTTAAAGCTGCATCAGATGAAGCTTGGACTGGATATGAGGAAAAGGTTCTTTCCTGAGAGGGAGATCTAGCACTTAAAGAAACTTCCCAGGGAGCAGGTCATCGCCCCAGGCCCATTGGATATTTTAGCAGCATTTGAACAATGCGCTTAGACACCTCAATTAGCTTTCAGGTTTCCCTATGTGGAATAAAGAGTTGGACTCAATGATCCTTGTGAGTCCCTTCCAACCCAGTATATTTTAGAAATTTATGAAAATACAGCCCCATCCTCAGCTTTCCACTCGAACTTGAGACAGCGTGCCAGAACAGACCAGAAACCAACTAGGGCCTGGTATGAAGGAAGCTCTAACTTTCCATCTTCACGTCATGGTTTGTAGCCCAAATAATTTCTTTGACTTTAACCTCTGCCATTTCCTCTCTTTCCCAGTAAGGGTTTTTTTCTTTACAATAGTTTCTTCCTGTCCCATTGAAGTCAATGAGAAATTGACTTTATTTTTCTTTTTGCGGTTTTATTTTGGTATCTAATTTAGATTGCAGTTGTACTGATTGGCAACTCTACTACAAATGCATTGAATTGCTCCCCAACTCAGTAATCTACTTTGGTGTCTTAATTAACTAGAATCAAATTTGAATTGAATTGCTTTTCTTAAAGATCTTTTAGGGTGGTTGTCAATCCAAAGGTAAAGACTTTTATAAAATTGCTGCTGCTTTTTATTTTGTACAATTGCTTTAGATAAAGATATTTTTCTTCATCTCTTACCTCTCAGTACTTGCATTTTCTTATTTCATATTTCCTTCTATTTCCCTTTTCCATTTTTAATGTATTCTTTTCTCCCCCTCATTTTTTAATTAGCTTTCTATTTGAATTTAATTATTTTTTTTCTCTTTCAGCTAACTCCTGTCTTTCAGGAGCACTATCTCACCACCCCCTTCAATAAAGCTCTGTCTCTCAGCTTCACCTGCCTCTTTGAATTCTCAACTCTCTATTTTATTTTTTGCTTTTCTAATCCTCCTCCCCCCAGTAATTCTTTTTTAACTCATGAGCTTCCGTTCCAGCCACAGAGACTAGATTTCTCCCCTTTCGCTTCCCTTACATCAATGCAATTCCGTGGGTCCCAAATGAGCAGTACCAGATCTGTACCCTTCTGGTGTAGAGAAGAGTCAGTCCCACAAAGCAAACCCAGTTAAGAAAACTGAGATGTTTCCTTTTGAACTGACTGGAAAGCAACTGTTCGAAGTATGACAAATAATAGGAGAAATTTTCACATTTCTCATCCCATGAAGCTTGAAGAGCGTTGCAGTAAGCAGATAATAAATATTCCTTGTCTTTACTCATTCCCTACCAACATTTCTCTTCCCACTCATCTTTCTACAAAGTTCACATATGATGTTTCTTATGGGCACAGATTCTGATCTTGTTTTTACTGCTGTTACACTGCCTCCACTGTGTTAATTTCTGTTCATTTCTCTTGAGTTGTTCAAGCGTTAGCAAGAGCAGACTCAGGCTCTCTGTTGGGCTGGGATTTTCTCTTCTTTTTTTCCTTTTACTTTTTAAATTTGATGTCCCAGCTGATCTTAAACAGATGGCTTTTTTCATTTCAGAAGTAGCTTAAGTCTGCACTCTCCAACATGCAGCAGTTATCAGTTAATGAGATGACTTGTACCCTTGTCCACACTTGCATCACTATGGCTGCTTAAATGAGCTGATGTGCTGCAACTGAGGATTAAACCATCTATTTCAATCCTGCATGCACTGCAGCACAAGCTACTCACTCCAGCAACCACAGAAGCAATTGCAGTCCTGGGAAACCAAGATGAGCAGAAACCCTTGTGCATTAAATGTAAAGCAACTTCAGCAGTAGAAAAATGAAAAGAGGAACATATCCTCTCCCTGCTGTTCAGATGCTGCTGAAATCCCCTACTATTTTCTTTTCAATTATATATTATTTTGTGTCTTTTCACACCCTTTTTTGATCCACCCACCCATGCATCATTTTTGTAGGGTGGACTGTGAACCTGCCAGAGTTAAAAAGGGTACCCCAAAATTCATATCTGTAGACTACACCACTCCAAAGCCATGCACATAGAGTATAGGAAACACGTTCTAGAAAAACAAGAAAATTCCTAATGCTGGAATACAATCTTTGTGACTTCATGCTTCCAGGGTGAGGTAACCACTCTGGTACCCTGAAACTCAGAGTTACTTTTATAATAATGCTACATTTGTTGACACCACAAGGAACTCACAAATTTTGTCAAAATGGTTACAGAGGTTTCAATCCAAGTGTTGGACCCACCCTGATACTCAGCTATAAATGACTACCTGGCCATTTAGACTGGGGAGCTGAAGATAATTACATACATCTTTTGGTTGTTATTGATTACAGAAACACCACAACCTAACTATTTCAGCCCTAGGGCTAACTAGGTTCAGATGTACCTTCTCCTTTCTATGCAGACCGCAGAAAACAAAGCTGCTTTAAGGAAGGCTTGGAAACTGGTGTCTATTTATCAGTGCAAAAGTATAATTTATACAGAGAACCTAAATTAATTGTTCCGTTTCCCTGTTACAGAGATAAAATTAATAATGTTTCTTCATATGTGAAGGCAACATTTGCACTGACGTGGTTATATTTGCCAAAACAAGAAAAATCCTCAGCGGACGAATATTTTTTCTGTCATATGCCATTACTCCCCTCTCTGAAAAAATTCTGGATTAGACTTCTTTGACTTATTGAAGTAGAGAGCTAAGGCACAATTCTTATAAGTAGCTTTATGTAGTAGGAAGCCTCGGCAAGATCTCAACACAGCTCTAAGCAGTATGCACACACTTACAGAAAGACAAATCCATATATCCACTCAACCCTAGAAGATATTTATACCAATGCAAAATGAATGTATTACACTATCATCCTGGTTTGATGTTAACTGAGGTCCATCAGCTAATTAATTGTGTGCAGCGCCAAAATAGTGCTGACTGTCCTGCCCTTCACAAACTGTCCCTGCCCTTCACAAACTACTTCTCCATCCTTTCCTTGTTACACTTGTGTGAGCTCTACACACAAGCAGCAAGTCTTCAGACCTAGAAAGGATTCAAAATAAAGCACACCAAAACAAAAACCCCATTGTGTACTTTCTGATTAATTTTTGAGTGCACCTGAAGCAATTACATGAGCAGTACTGGTATTCTTCATAGAGCCTGTCCCTTAATGTGCACCATAATTAAAGGAAACTTGGATCCCAACAGACATGGTCTCTAAAGACTTGAGAGATTGGTGAGGGAGGGAGGGAGGGAGGGAGCAGGGGAACATGAAGGTCGTTAAACATAGCCAAGGCACCTCTGCTTGCCCCACTCAGCACAGACCAATGCAAATATGCAGTCTGAAAATTAACACAGTTAGGAAGGAAACATCCCACAGGGGGAATTAATACTCAGCAAAGGATAATGGGAACCCTGTGCAAGCAGCTGTGGTCTGCCCTCTGAACACAAGCACCTGTCAAGGACAGCAATCAATGCTGGTCAATGGGCAGCTCTCCTTACAGCTCAATTCACAGTGATCGTTAGCTGGAACCAAGGCGGTGGCACCCCATGCTGCCAAATGGTGTCCCTTTCTTGCTGAATGCAGACAAACAATGACTTCCCCAAACAATTGGCACTGCTCTTTTTAATCTTCTCATTTGGCTTTTTTTGCAGTATACAAGGAGGATCCATAGAATCCACAACTAGAAATTTAGTCAGCTTAATTTCAGAAAAGGTCAGGGCATGATGGGCACTTCAATTCAGGCACAGCAAGGAATTTGGGTTTAACCATTTCCATCAGTGCCATATTTGTCTTGTACTTTATGCTTATTATTAATGAACTTTATTTGTTACCTTGTCAAGAACAATAGAAGAGCTTAACTGGAGATGCTCCAAGCAAGTTGGTATTTGAATTATTCTCGAAAGGACAGAGAAATTTTGCAGGCAGTGACCTTTACATTTTGACTGCATCACTGAAGACCACCCTTGTCACAGCCTTTGTGCATGTCTCCATGCAATCACACTGGAATATAGTAAAAAGGGGGAAAATGGATATAAGCAAAGAATCATGTCTTTCATGGGGTCCATTGGACAGGATGAGGAATTAGCCTGATGTAGTCAGCAACAGGTCCTGAGAACATTTCTTTCACTCAGAAGGACCGTCTTGTCTCTGGTACAAGTAATTACAAACAATACCAAAGTCTGCAGATTTTTCAGAAATTTTAAGCATGTCATTTTGACCCATGGCTATATGATTCGTCCTGATAGTCTCCAAATACTGTTATACTTCAGTATCCTGAGATAGTGTGAAATACGTGCAGTAAACTGAACTCTAAGGAAATCAAAGCCTCATTCCTCTAACTGCTATATGACTACTCACATGCTCAAAACTAGAACTGTGCTTCATTAGACCGGGGTCTTTGAATCTTTTTTAAATACTAAAAGCCAGAAGAATGTCTCCAGAAGTTTGCAGGAAATCATAATAGCCACCAAAAATTACTCCAGATCTCGTTCCTCGTTCTCAACATAATAATATCCTGTTTCCCACTAGAGAACCCAGTAGCATTAACAAACACAGAAATGCAGATTGAGCTTATTGAGATGCCAGCAAGGGTGCTGAAAGGTAGACAGCTGAGCAGTGTACTGGAAAATGACCAGATATATTTAAACTGGCACGATCCAGTTAACTACATTCTGAACTGATGCCAGAAGTTCAGGGGCATTGTGAGCACATCTTACATAAGGGACACACATTTCTGCCATCTACTCCTGCTACTGAGCACAGCTGAGTGGAGAGCAGCGAGCAGAGAGCAGAGGATATCCTAGATTGTTCTTTCAAACTTGACACAGATTTCCATTTTGTCACGTTCTTAGCATGTGTGTTTATTTTCCTTGAATATTCAAGCATTTGGTGCTTTACAGTTGCCAGAGCTTATGAAAAGTGCATATTTAGCTCAAAGAGTTCCCAGATGTGAATTTCAAAATGACACTGTGTTGATTAGCTATAGAAGGCAGCCAGTCAAAGAGCAGGAGCAACAACATGTGACTTGGCATTCCCCAGCCAGCCAGAAAATAGTCACCCATTTAATTTTTCATGAATTTTCCAAAATCTGGGAATACAGAAAAAGTTAAAGGCAGGAAAAAATGTTTCTGTTTTCTAATCGTACTTAATATCTTACCTTATCATCACTACTATTTTGCCTCCTCCTTTGGGAAGGGGTCTTGAGAAGACCTGTGGGGTCATCGCAAAACTGTTTCCAGGACTTACAAGTTCCTCCTTAACTAAAGTTATCCCGCTATGAAGACACCTGGGGCTCTGCCCCACCTCTGGGAAAAAAATAAAATTACATCGAAATGCCTTTATTTTCTCTAAACGTTATGCATTGTTTGCAGCTGATCATTCATCATCACAGCTCCCCCCATGAATGATTCATGAGGGGACAGCTGTTCCCAGGGCCTCAGCTCCTGAGCTGCACATACCAGAGGAGGCTTCCCCAGGCTGGTTATGCCAGAAGCCAAGCACCTGAGAAGTGCTAATGCTTCTTCAGCTCAAAGAGCTTCATTTTTTCAAATGAAGGCAAGGCTACAATGCACCCTAACAGTGCAGTTAAGGTGTAAGGAACAGGTAAGTGGGTTATATAGGGAAATAAAAAATGTTTCAAAGTGTACAGACTTTAAGCAGAGTATTTCTAGAGGATCAGTCTGATTCTCTGGAAATACTGGGATTAAATATCCTATAGAGGATTCTTTTAGCTTCTTCAAAATGCATGCATAAAACACACAAAACTTCATTAAAGTGCTGACATGTTCCGCAGATACTATTCGGTCTGTGTCTTATTTTCAAGAAAAGGACAGTATTTAAACTATAGGCACTACAAAGGACAGAGTAAAGCCAGTTTTCACACCCATTTCTGATTTGCTTCTGAGTCTTGTCTTTGTATAACAAGCTGTATGTCTCACGCTTTCTGCAGACAGAACTAAACTTCTCCTAATGAGGCTTTCCAGCTTTAAATTAATGGTAATTTAAAAACAATATCTTCCCTCTCTCTTTCCTGTTACTTCAGCTGAAGAAGAAAGGCTTAAGATAGAATTTTTAAAAATCTACTCAAAAATCACAGTTGATAATATCACAGTAATTGTTATTATAAATCAGCTAATTTTTTTAACACAATCTCAGTTTTGCCCTAAGAAAATGGGAAACTGGCAATAGAACTGAAGTGGCAAACAATTTCTGCGCTGTGTATAATGTTGCACAAATCAGGAACATATCTTATACCTTCTTCTCTTCCTTTGTGTCCTTGCCCTTTGAAAAAAAAAGGTAGGATAAATTACTTCCAGGATTATACTCTACTAGCAATTTTAAGAAATCCCTAGATCCCAACAACTGCACTGAAAAAAGAGTGGTACAACTCTTTCAAGCTCTACCAAAAAAAAAAGAAAAAAGAAAAGAAAAAAGATTGGATTGCCAAACAGCACAGATGTTTAAAATACAGAGAAAATGCTACTTAGAATTTGGGGTTTGAACGTTTTGAAGCCACTTTGATTGAAAAAAGCATCTTGCCCTAATATTTCAAAATAATCGTTCCTAACTGGAAAGCTTCTAAATCTGCAACCCAAGTTTGGAATTCACATGTCACTTCCTTCCTTAAGGAAGAGTAGTTGACAACAACGCAGAATGGAATTCACTGGTTTGTTTTGTTTGTTTTTTTTTTTAACCATACAGCTTTTGTGTAGGTGTTCTTTATCCTATATGGCTAGTGTTTTCTCTCAGCCTCGTTCTGACCTTTCACTCATACCACCACACTCAGTCTACAAAGTATTGAAGGTTATTTATACCACAATAATTTTTAATACAGAAGTGGGCAAGGGAAACTCAGTTGTTTGCAAATGCAGGAGGGCAATTTAAAATAGAATGAATTTCAGATGCAGTGCTGGAATTCTTTACCATGTCTTCATAAGAGATGTACAAACCACTTACTCTGCAGAGAACAAGGTTACAAGTCACACATCATACATACACTGGAATTACATGGTTTGTGGTAGACCTCTCTGACAGAGTCAAACTCTGTTCTAAGTCTCTGAAGACAATTGGCTTGTGTTGATATAAAGTTTCAGAATTTGACTTGAAATCAGTGAGCAGAAACACCAGACAAAAAACAATAGGCCTCTGCAGACATATGTCATTTATCAGATATTACTTGCACATGGAAATTATTTTTAGTTACAGAAGAAAACCTTTTGTTGTCTCCAGGAAGACCAATATTGTGTCTCGGCAGTCAAATGTTAAGTAGCTCCCTGAAAGCAGCAATGGTCACCTTTGCTGTAAGGGGAGAGAACCATGGGAGTGCTTCTCCGGGGAAGAAGCAATCTGTCCAGCCTCTTTTTTTCCCATTGACAACAGTTAGTGCAGTTCAAATTCCTCATCACAGAGACATATGGCACCAACACCGTCATACCTGCTTGCAGCTGGCCACCAGCTGGTTTTGACTCCATTCATCTCCTCTTGCTGAGTCCAGTCATCCAGCCAGATTTTACCCAGTGAACAGTGCACCTATCTGAGCCTTAAGCAGCCAGTTTCTCCAGGAAAATACTCTGGGAAACGGTGTTAAAAGCTTGACTAAAGTCTACATAACACCTACAGCCTCTTCCTCATCCACTGATCACCTTGTCATAGAAGGAGATCAGGCTGCTCAAGCAGGAGTTCCCTTTCATAAACCCATGCTAGCTGGGCCTGATCACCTGGTTGTCCCGCACGTGCCACAAGACGACACAGGATGATCTTCCTCACACCATTCTCAGTACCTAGGTCAGGTTAACAGGCTTATAGCTCCCCATATTATCCTTCCATCACTTCTTGTAAATGGGCATCGCATTTGCTAAGCTCCAGTTAACTGCAACCTCTCCAGCTGACCAGGATTGCTTACAAATGACCGAAGGTGAGCACTTCCATGAGCTCCTTCTGTACACTTGGGTGGATACCACTGGGCCCCCTGTGTGTCTAAGTGTTGTAACAGGTTGTTAACTATTTCTGCTTGGATTATGGGGCTTCATTCTGCTCTCCATCCGTGTCTTCCAGCTGAGGCTCATGGTTTACCCTGAGAACAAGTGGTCTTCTGTTAAAAACTGAGGCAAAGAAGGCATTATTATCTCAGCCTTTTTCTTATTCTTTGTCACTATGTTTTCCCCTACATCCAAAATCCATAGAGATTGTCCTTAGCCCTCTGTCTGCTGCTCATGTATTTATAGAAACATTTTTGATTGTTTTTTACAGCAGTAACCAGATTAAGTTCTAGTTGGGCTTTGGCCCTTCTAATTTTCTCCCTCCATAACCTCACTATATCCTTGTAGTCATCCTGAGTTGCCTGCCCCTTCTTCTTGAGTTCCAGATAAAGCTCTCTGTTTAGGCAGGACAATCTTCTTTCCCACTGAGTCATCTTTTGGCACGAGGGGATGGCTGCTCCTGTACCTATGGGATTTTCTGGAAGAATGTCCAGCTTTCCTGGACTTCTTTACTCTTCAGGACTGCTTTCCGAGGGAGGGTCCTAAACAGGTCAGAATCTGGCAATGTGGCACTTCTGCTGACGCCACTCCTTATTTCTCCAACAATCAAAAATTCTATAATTTTGTGATTGCTGTACCTAACCATCACATGGCCTCTAACCATCACATCACCCACTAGTCCTTCTCTATTCACAAACATAAGGTCCATCAGGGCACCTTCCCTTGTTGGCTCACTCACCGGCTCTCAGGAAATTAAACCAATTAGCCAAGTTATAGACCTCTGTACCCATGATTGAACTGTTCTCCAGTGTTCTTGGGTTATCTAAGAGAGGTTCTACAGGGGTTTCCTCAATTGGAAATGGATGAAGAAAGAAAACATTATGTGTATGTAATGGACAAGAGTGGAAATTCTTTGAACCAGTTAGCCCAGCAGCATGTTCATAGTGACTTATGAAATATCTGTGGATTTTAAGCATTGTTCTGTGATGCCTAATAAACCTTACATATATGACAAAATAAAAGATTGAAAGGTCAGTTTTTCTTGCAGTAACATTCACTACATTGTTTTTCTTTGCAATGCTTACATTTCAGTTTCCACAATGAGTTCTTGCACAGCCTTACTTGAACACAGTAAATATTTAAGAAAGCACTGAAACAATTCATTCAGACAGATACGTATCTCAGAAAAAAAATCCAGCTACATAAAGGCCAGTTAGAAAGGGAATGATTTTGTAGGTGCTGATGTTCACTACCTAAAACATCACATATCTTTCTGAAGAACTTATCCTAGAATAATGCCAGATGCTCTTTCCATAATACCAGTAGGCTTCTATGCATATGTTTACATCCAGAGTGTTATCACTATGTTCAGTCATTTGCAGAGATGTTTGTGTGCTGCGGCTCTTTTAAAAAGGCTGCTGATTCCTGCAGAACAACTAACCCACTGCCCACTAACCTACTGCCAAGCATCACTATGGGAGACAAAACCTCACCACTCTCAGCAAAGAGATCCTGAAACTGTTTCAGATCCACTCTGCCTTCGTGAATGTACTTTCTATATAGTAAGTGGCAAGGAAAACTGCAAAGCAGAGATTGGACTAAATTACTTCCTAAGGTCATTCCAAACCTAAATTTACCTCTAAATCTATCACAGAATCACAGAATCACAGAATTAGTTGGGTTGGAAAGGACCATAGCAGTCATCTGGTCCAACATTCCTGCTTTAGCAGAGTTGGCCCAGAGCATATTGCACAAATTGTGCCCAGTAGGTTTTTTAATATCTCCAGTGAGGGAGACTCCACAACCTCTCTGGGCAATCTTGTGCTTGGTCACATCCACAGTAAAGTTCTTTCTCAAACTGAAGTGGAATCTCTTGTATCAGTTTCTTCCCTTTGCCTTTTGTCCTCTTGCTTGGCACCACAAAGAGGACTCTGGCTCCATGCTCTTAAGAACCACCCTTCAGATACTTAAATACATTGATGAGATACACTCTCAGCCACCTCTTCTCGAGGCTGAATAGGCTCAGCTCCCTCAGCCTTTCCTCATAAGAGAGATGGTCCAGTCCTTTAATTGTGTTTGTAGCTTGTGCTGGACCCAGTCCAGGAGTTCCATGTCTCTCTTGCACTGAGGAGCCCTCTCTCAGCCTGCTGGAAATACTCTTCCTAATGCACCCTTCCTAATGCACCCTTCTCAGCCAAAAGGACACACTGCCAGCTCAAGGACAGCTTGTTGTCCACCAGGACTCCCAGGTCCTTCTCCGCAGAGCTGCTTCCCAGCACGTCAGCCCAGCCTGTACTGGTGCCAAGGGTTATTCTTCCCCAGGTGCAGGATTCTGCATTTGTCTTTGTTAAATTTTAAACTGTTCCTCTCTGCCCATCTCTCCAACCTGTTGAGGCTGCACGGGGCTTCTGAAGGGCTGCACAGCCCTCTCAGGTATTGGCCACTCGTCCCAGCTCTGTGTCATCAGGGAACTTGCTGAGGAGACCTCTGCCCCTTCATCCAAGTCGCTGATGAATGAGTTAAACACCACTGAACTTTGGGGGACACTGCTAGCGACAGGCCACCAACTAGACCCTGTGCCACTGACTGCCCTCTGGGATCTGTTGTTCAGCCAATTCTGAATCCACCTCGCGGTCCAGACTTCCTGAGTTTGCCTACAGAGACGTTGTGAGAGACACGGTGGTGATGCAGTACATGAGACAGGAGCCTCTCTTACTGCAGAAACCTGAGGATTCAACGTCTATGATTTCCAAGCTGTTGCTACACTTCTTCCATCTGAGGTGAGGTAATGCATGGGCTCACATCTTGATCACGTGAATTGTCTTCTTCTAATATGCTTTGTCACATAAAATACTAATATATTTGTCTGTATAATTAAAATACTTGTAAATTATAAATAATACAATTCATTATATAGCCCACACAACAAAATCTATTGAAGACAGTGTGAGCTAAAATAAAACCCAAGCAACTTTTTAACAATTTAGCAATATCTGTGCACTGTACTACATCTCTTAAGCAGAAGCCCACACATGAAGATAGAACATGAAGCACCTTTCTTGGGGCTTTATAGCAACAAGGGTTTTACTGCCAGGAACAGCACAGTTCTCAGCTATATTCAACAGTTGTGCAGCACTGATTTGGAGCAATATCAGAAAGGGATCCCCACTTTGTGACAAAAATAGGGCTGACAAAGTTGTAGAAGGTGACGAAACAACAGATACAGCATGTGGTGGAAGGGAATGCTGCTTGGAGCATAACATAACACTCACGGCATTGCTGTTTGCAGGAAGAGAGATGTTATTCCTGCCCGCCCCCCCACCCAAACACAGACACACTCACACATTGTAATGAATCACAGATTAACCACTACATTATTCCAGCAGATTCAAAGGGATGTTGTAGAGTAGAAGGCTGTGGGGGTGGTTGTCCTGCTGCTAACAGTGCCAAAGAGTTGCCTCATTTCACTTCAGAGAAGGCATTCCAACATTACACTAACAGAAGGGCTTAAAAAGCCTCTTTTCCCTGTATGCTGTGCTTGCTATCATGAATGCAGGCCTCAGATATTAACCATTTCAGGTTATTTCACTTCACAATTCACTACCTAGTGTGCATGGCCGGGCACTCAAAATCCACAGAATGATTCGAAGTATGCACACTTCAATGGAGAGACATGCCCTGACTTCCATCCTGGCTCACATGGGCTGAGGGTCAGGCTCTAAGATCCTGCACATGACTGGTAATTTTTAAATGATTACAATGAAAGGAAAGACTGCCTTTTTAATGTCCAAGCATAACAGCTGCAATGTCACTGGGGTTGTGTTCTGAGATGCTCCTAGACTGCAGCCCAAATAAGCATCTTAGTGATACTTTGAAAATATGTAAAGCACTTCTTTTACATGCAGTGACAATTCTGTCTGGGCACATTGTCTGTTTGTCCAGCCAGAACAGAATTAGAATTAATGAACCAGATTCTACTTTGATTTGCACAACGTGCAGCTACAATAAAAACAAGAAGGTTACACTGTATGTAAATAAGGGGAGACCTGGACTATTTTATTTGAGACAATGAGCTTACAATTAGATAACACCTTTCAACACTGTGGAATCTCCAGGTTCTCTGAAAACTGAGGTGCTACACAAGGTTCTGCTTTATTTACATGCATCTACTGTTTGACAGTTCTTAACCAGCAGCTTCAGGAATTTCACACAACAATAAAACTCTTTATTAAAGCAACAGAAATTTTAGGGAACCAGACTACAACTACCTGTACAGGAATTTGGACACTATGCAAGCACTTCATCTTAACTCGTGCAAGAAATGCCTTTGGAGCCTTTAATGATCACACATAATGATGGTCTTGTCTTGTTACCATACAGATGAGGCAGCTTATCTGGCATAGTGTCCCAAAGGTGAGGACACAGAAGTGACAGCAAATAGTTGTCCTAAAGGTGTATTGGTGATTCAAAGAACTATCATTCCTTAGTCGCAGTAATTCTCACAGGAGGCAATGGTGTAACTAATTATGTTATATATTGAAATTTCAATATATTAGCATTTGTTTAGTATAAAAAATATATCTGGTGGTAAACCAGTAGCAAAATATAAGTTAGCTTCTTGTATTTAAAAAAAGGTAAACAAGTTCATTAGGATGCACAGCATTTTCTACTGAAGGGAACAGCCAAGGTCATGGAAGTTAGTACTATTGACATCTCAAAGGAAGCAAGTGATGACCTAAATGCAAGACAGATGAAAATAATGATGGTTGACAAAACAGTAATAGCTGACTGTATTAGTGGGAGGTGAATTAGGAACAGACAAATGAAGCAATAGTATTTCCAGCAAATCCCTTATATTCCTGCAACCCTTCTATTAGACCAGCATAAAGGCAGCAGCATCTCAGGCAATACTTGATGTATCTCAAGGTTATAATTGCTGTCACTGGCAGACATTTGGCTTTTGTGGATTCTTCTAGAGCATGTGAAGTGTAATGGAGGAGCCTGTCAAAAGCTCTTCCAGTCTGAAAGACAATCCACCACTAATTTATAAGCTCGTAAAGGAAAAAAAGGAACAGCTTAATTCCAAAACTCTTGGCTTTTTGTACGTAAAGTCTTGCTATATAAAGTAAGACAACCTAATGAATGATACCTGCTTGTCAGCACTCTGTGTATTTCCTCATACTAATGGACTCATTAAAATCCAGAGACCAGAGAAGTTTGTAGCTCTTCCCCATCCTGGCCTTTCACTTGGTTTTACCTAAAAAAGGCAATTGTTTGCCTTTGAATGAACTTTCTTCATTCTTTCAATGACAGTTCCTGTAATTAAAATAAGACCTGGGGAACAGGGTTCAGAGGAGAGGGGAAAGATACTGATATAAAAGTACTGAGAGACTTTAAGAGGCCTCAGCTGCTCATTAGGTGACATCTACACAGCCACCAGTGTGCAGGTGAATAAGGGAGGTATATCTTAGGGACAAACAACAAATCAAGTGTGAGACTCCAGCAATCAGATAAAGAAGAGGCCTCTGGGAACTGGCAGCATGGTCCTTGATAGTAAAGTGACTTCAGTGAAAACGTATGGATGTCAGCATATAGTTATGCCATCTGACTCATTATATTTTAAAGGACAGAGGTCTGGTAGTATCATGAGGTTGTAATGCTACAGCAGTCCATAGCATATGTGCTTCTCCTCCAGTAATATTTTTGTCTCCTTCACACACCTATCAGTCTGTGTCTGTCTGATTGACTACAACAAGTGAATTTGGCAGGGCAGCACACAGCCCTGAGGAGGAAGGGCTATAACGTATTAATATAAGAATGTAGTTGATTACAATATAAGCTGCTGAAAGCGAGCTGACTATAGCACAAGGCTGGAAGAATGTGGCCGTCTGCAGGGTCTCGCCGGGAGCATGCATCTATCTATACCTACTGCATGTGGCTGACCCCAGGCAGCTGTCATGCAATCGGAGTGGTCTGATGGGTTGTCACCTACCAGCCATTGCACTGCCATTATTGTGGGCTTAAATACACCTCCTGTTGGCAGCTAACTAGGGTTTCTCTCCTGCAAGGGAGGAGGAGGAAAGAGTCTCACTGGGTTTGTTAAGAAGTTTATGAATATCCGCTTTGACAGAAAGTTCATCCTTCAACTTGCAAATGCCATTTGGCTCTTGTACTCAAGGGAGTGATTCCACTATTAAGAATCTGATTTATTTTTAATAACCCTTCTGCTATATATATATAGGAATACCCTGAACACTATAATCTAAAAAAATCCCTAAGGGTAATATGTTTTGGAATAAATATACTGTCTGGGATTTTTTGAATAGTGAACTGTAATCAAATGAGGTGCATTTTCTATATCTGATGTCTAATAAGACAGCACTGAAGTGTATGGGGTTTTTGTTTTCTGCTTCCGAAATACACAACCAGCATGTAAATAATAAAGCATTACAAAAAATAGATCTAAATAAATTCTTAATAAAGAACAACCAGTCCTGCAACCAGACCTATCAGGCCCATCCTGCCTGAAAGCCAAACAGTCCACCTGCTCTGAGCTGACTGCTATATTTATATATGTATCAGACTGGGATTTGCCAGTTACTCTCTGCCAGTTGACAGAGCTCAGCCCTGCATGGTCTCAGAGAGGATGCTTAGGATAACTCTGCATGGGGCTGTGGCCACCCTCTCCAGCTGGTGCAGCATGCCTTCCCCTGCCCAGCTCTCCTTTGGAGCAATGGGCCCTTTCACGCACTTATCTTCTCCTTAGCGGAGCAGCCCATTGACTTTCAGCTCTCACCTTCCCTCTCCAGATCTCCTGCCCCAAAGGTTTCACAGGGAGGCACTAACTGGCTTCACCTCTCTTTCTTCAGTACTGGTACATGAGAGTCTGTTTAAACATCCCCAGCTAAAGCTTTGAGTATCACCCTCCATATACATGGATCAAGAAGTCTGAGCTTTTTCCTCTTCGGCTATGAGCTATTAGCATGTGAATGTTTTGTCCCTTTCTTCCCCTAAAAAAGAAAGCTTTAAATGTTATTTGCTTTGGATTCTGAGAAGTACAAACTCTACCACATGGCAGACACATGTGAATCCATATGCTAGCATGTCTGTAAAGAGGAGAGAGATTTAAGCCTGAAGTTTCTATTAAATGCTCTCCTTTTTCTCTTGCATGCAGCATTTTTAGATCAAGCTCTAAATGTTCACCAACTCATGAATATTTTTGAGCCAGCTCTGTTCTCTGTGATAAATCATGCTGCTTGTATGTTGGTTTAGTGACAGATAGTTACCTGAAAACTTCTAATGTAAAATGCTTTATGGCCATCTGAGGAGGAAAAAAAAATCTGTGATCTTTGCCTGACTGCTGGAACAGTATGACAGAGGAAATATACTGTATTCAAGCTCCACAGCATGCCAACTTTATTTCTTTCTTCTAGAAATGGACAGAACTGAAAGGAAAGTGACCGCTGGCATATTGCGAAAGTACTTCCAAGTGTGTACAAGCTTCAGTGATAGATGCAAACACAGACAAAACCCTTCATAGGCAATGAAAAGTTTTGCAAAGAAAGCTGAAAAACATCCTATGAAAGAAACAGAGCTATCATGGTTAGTCCTTCCAACAAAAAGAAACAGACGGTCTCTAGGCTTATGTTCCAGAGTCAGATTTATTGTAGTTGCTAAGCCAAATATAGATATTAAAGGATATTATTCGTAGTTTAAAAGCTGCATATCATATTTGAAGCAATGTTAAAAAAAAAAAAATAAAAAAGAAAAAAACAACAAAGTTTCTTCTTTTCCAGATCTTTTACAAGGACTCCATTGTCTCCTGGTAAGTCAGATACCTTGAATCACCTCACATGACCATGGTGCATGACCATACAAACTTGCAGTTTTCTCACAAGAAAATACCTGCATACCCTGCATGACCTGCCCTGTGATAGCAGCTTGGACATAGACTTCACACATCTGTAAATTTAGGACAGTCTCATTTAGCTGATCCCTACTGGCCATCAAATTCAAACCTTAAGTTAGAGATCCCTCTGGGATAAGGAAACAGTTGTCTTCTGTTCAGGTGAGGAATAAGAAGAAAACTGCCCACAGACACTGGAGAGTTGATATTCTTCCTCATGGTATTGACTGAGCACCGGCAACTTTTACTGGAGTCATCATCAGATGTCTCACATGCACTGCACCTGCCCTGTGATAATGAAAACAGAGTTCTTGCAGTTCTTCCCCTGCCAATCCTTTTTTCCTAAATCAGTCCTAAATGCCAAATTCTTTGTAGAATAAGGCCACTCCCAGTTCTGGAGATATATGAGATTTAATTCCTTTGGGATAAAAATGTAAGAGGTAATGGAAAAAATCTTCTCCCACTGCTAGGTGCATTAGGAAGTGCATTAGCATAATACACAATTTTGTACTTAGCCTAAAAAAATGTGTTTCTTTTCTTGATTAGGAATAAATCACATCATACCCCTTCAGCAGGGGGTTGGAACTAGATGATCTTTAAGGTCCCTTCCAACCCAAATCATTCTATGATTCTGAGATAGTTATACTATCATCATTAATACAGCATCACTCAGAGTATTCCAGCTCTGAGTTCTGAGGAAGATCTGATGAAGAGTTCTTGCAGAGTGAAAAGAAATTTCAATATCTGTTTTAATGATCAAAGTCCGCAAATGAAGACTCTTTTTTCCAAAAGAATTTAGGGAATAAACTATCAATACTGATTTTAAGTGAGATCTGCACATTAAATCCCAGTGGATGCCTTTGAAAATATTAGTCTGAAGAGCTCAGCCAAGAGTGAAATTTTGCTCAGTAAATCCAGAGAACACCACTAACATCAGTTGCAGTAGCACTGAGTGGGAAAGACGAAGGGTAATTACAGTCCCAACTGCCAATTCACCTGAGTTGCAAGTAATCATGATTTGCACTGGAATTAGGAGATGGAGAGACACAAACACTGAAAATCAAGCCACTTTTATTTACTGCTAAAACATGGAAATAAGCACTTCATCTGTGTTTGAAAATCTTCACCTCAATGACTAGGGAAGGTCACTAAATATGCACAGGGATGTGAATAACACTAAGATTATTGTGATCCCCAACAAGTTGACTATGACTCTTTATCATTAAGTACTTTGGTCCCTACCCAGGTTAGCACTTTTGTATCTTTTATAATTACATAATGCTAACAGTGAACTTCGTGTAACTACCTTTTTTTTTTTACATAAAGTTATATGTATTTGTAGTAAAAGTACTGTTGTTTTTGACACAATTATTACACTATTATACCACTGTTCTTTATGAAAATATCAAGTTGTTATTCTTTTATATATTATGACAAACTAATGTATTATTTAAACAACCTCTGTTAGAAAGTGTTATTTACAGCATAAGGGCAGATTAGACCAGTAATCTACCACCACCTGTAGTTCTTCGTGAACCTCTGCAAGGATAAAAGAAGGCACATGTCTCTGCAAGAGCACCGCTTCATTCCTGGCTCCCAGTCTTCTGTAAAGTCCAGTGTTTTCCATGCAGGCGCCTTCCCAAAGCCCTGTTGCTCGGCACTTCAAGCAGGTTCTCAAGCCAGCCCTACAACAGCCACTGCATACAATTGCTGTTCTAATTTAGAGGAAACTCCATCCTGGAGTGTCCGTTGTAGTAAATAGACAAGATACTTAAGGCAAAAAATAGAGCTCTACCATGTCACCTACCATTCTTAGCATCAAAAGTCATTTTCGTACTACACCACTAAACATGATCATCAAAACAGAAATGGCAAGTGGAATCAAAGAAATTTTCTAGGGAGAAAAAGATCAGTTTTAATGTTTTGCAAAGCTTTTGTCTCAGTGGCCTATTGATAACATGGAACATTTTTCTCACATCACTCTGCAAATTTATCAGAAAATTTTCAATAGAAAACACTCTATTGCTTTCACTGGCCTGAGGCCAGCTTTGAAGCAGGCATGCTGGCCTTACTAAGCAACTACTATCTTACAGATAATCACTCAGAAACCTACAGTCCAGAGCATCTGATTGTTCTCATAATTTTTATATCTGATCACCTTTAAGAGCAGATTATTTGGAAGCAGTAGGTAAAGATTAATAAATTAATGCCTTTAGTAAACACACCTGCACTTTCTCCACAGCAAATAATGCTGATCACTGATCTGTATCTAATCTCTTCCTTTCAGTGAAACATAAATTCAGCCATGATTTGGATCTCAATCCAGATTTGAAAGTTAGATATTTAATAGCCCAAACTAAGTCCATGATATGCAAATATTTGGAATTCAAGAAAGAATATGATTAAGAACAATGCTATCTCTTTTTTAACCTTAGCCTCCCTCTTTGTAATTTTTTTCAGCTTGACAGTTTCAACCTGCCTTAAAACAGTCACCACAGAAAGCAACATGCTTACCTATTACTGGCAGTCTTTGTTTTGTGTTCTTGAGAGTTAAGTTAAGAAACAAGAGGAGAGG
>VZRR01008877.1:19479-52224 GCA_013398015.1 Oreocharis arfaki
AATTTAGGAGCAAGGTCAGGAAAAAGGAAAAAATATTCCAAAGGTCAAATTTGATTGTCATGATGGCTGATTGTAAGTTTAAAATACATAAATGTAGACCTGTTGTCCTGCAGAAACTTTTATATAATGCTGTCACACACTTCCTAGCCACAGAGATCACCAG
The DNA here is from genome assembly GCA_013398015.1 of Oreocharis arfaki. Lineage (NCBI taxonomy): Eukaryota > Metazoa > Chordata > Aves > Passeriformes > Paramythiidae > Oreocharis > Oreocharis arfaki. The sequence goes on from VZRR01008877.1 coordinate 19,643, forward strand.
TATCACTCAAGTACCCCAACATCACTATTATCACATGGAAAATATTACAGAAAAAAAAAGCTCTTTTTTTATTAGCCAGTCTGCAAATCTCTTCTCAACTAACTCAAGGGAGAATGGCCTTAAGCTGAAGAAGAGTAAGTTTAGACTAGATATTATGTAAAATTTATTTACTGTGAAGTTGATGAGGCATTGGAACAGGTTGCTCAGAAAGGTTGTGGACTCCCCATCCTTGGAAGTGCTCGAGACAAGGATGGATGGAGCTCTGAGCAGCCTGGTCTAGTGAAAGGTTCCCTACCCATGGCAGGAGCTTGGAACCAGATGATTTTTAAAGACCCTTCCAACCCAAATGATTATATGATTCTATGTGCAATATCAAGCATGCTATGATAGGAAATATCCTTCAGACAGATTTACAAAATTGCCCACACAGTCAGAGTGAAATCAATACATGTGATGCAGTATCATCATCATCAATGCATGTAGATGCATTCTAGAGATGCTCACGCTCAATCACATTTCAGAGGCATGTCCCCAGCACTGTGGAGATGCCTGCTACAGGAGGGCTCTCCCCAGCTTTGCTCAGCATGGAAAATGGTGGCAGGCTGGGACACAGACCAAGAAGTAGAAAAATGCTCATGTACGTAGACCTTACTGTTCACCTTTCAGGTACATATTGGAGGCTTGGGCTCTATGCAATCAGCACATCAGCATAAATTTGTCTATACTTCCACTGCACATTTTCCTGGCTTTCTGTATACAGGGAAAATACGCATCTAGTTTAGGTCTAAAGTCTTCAGATTATTATTTTCAGACTAAATGTTGTTGTCTGGATTATGTGCAAAATAGAAAAGACAATCCATGTTATTTCTATATTATAACTCAGTATGCATGAGTCAGATGATGACTGTTTTCTAATAACTAAATGCCTTTTGTCTTTCCAGATTTATATAGCACCATGGTGATTTTAGGATGGTAGTGATTTGCCAAGGACCATTTTTATTATCAGAATTTAAAGACCAGGCCCAGCAACTGGATCTCAAGAACAATCTTGGGCACACAGAAAAATTTAGTGAATAATAGATTAATATTATTAATAATAACCAAAAAGAAATCTAAGGTCTGCTGCTGTGAAATGGCATTCAGTCATTCCAGTAAAGAAAAAAAAATTGCCATGCTTATTTGGAAAGAAACATCTAATAAAATGTATTAAAATTATCAAATGAATTAAAGGTTATATTTTTCAATTTTCACCTCCCCCTATTATGAATATCCCAGGATAGTGTCAAAAAGAGCACCAAAACTCCTATTTTTCAGCTGGGGTAAATTTTGAGTTCTGTCTTACAGGACAGGAAAAGTCAGGAGCATTAACTCTAGTTGTGTAAGCCTTTAGTAGTGTGCATGGCTGAATTCAATCTATATAACTCAGACACGCCTGGCTAATAAGTGTTCAGAGCAGTGTTTTTTCTACTAGTGCAGTGTGCAGGTGTGTCACACGCTGTTCTGATGTGACTAGTTGAGTACAAACACCTCCCATAAAATTCACCCATGGCTGTAGCGACTGTAAATCCGATTACCCCAAAATGGCTGTTGTACTTATGAAGTTCAAGCAAACAATGCCAGGGGAGTGTTTGGCGAAATCTTTCCCCCCACATCAGGACAGTCTTCCATGAAGTACAAAGAACAGGTGTGCATGTGAGCTAAGTTGTCTCTACTGTTTTACAACAAGCCCTCTAATTTTTTTGTACTTCAGCCCTGTGTCCATTAAATGCAATTTAGTGGGATCATCAGAGCTTGAAAGGGCAGATCAAACAGCACTGAGAATCCCAGCTGTGCAGGCCCCAGTTCAGAGTGAACATTAACCTAGGCATTCAACACTAATTTATTCTACTTGATACAGAAAAATGGTCTATTTCTGTGTTGTATGTTGGCCCCATTATTTTTTTTTTCACTTCCGAAAGAAAAGTCATACAGATAGGTAGAGAAAGAGAGAGAGAGAAAGATTTATGTATTTGTGTGTGACAAATTAAGGCAATTTTTATATATATGTACGTGTACACACAAATACATGTGGCAAGAATTATACATCTATCTCCCAGCTAATTTTGGATATGCACAGGACTGGAGTCAGAAGCCCCTTCAGAGGAGCGTGCTATTTCTGTTATTGTTGTTGTTGTTGCTGCTGCTGTTATTATCGGTAAGCACAATGGCTCTACAAGCTTGTATTCATGTTTCTGTGGTACCATGGCTGAAACCTGATGACTGAGGCTGAGGATTGTGCTGAAAGCACATTTTTTAGGCAGAAGATGTTGATCAGTGATTGAACTTTAAAGTTAAACAGTGAAACAGTGTTGAGTTGGGCTTTTTCTTTCCTTTTTAGTCCACTGTTAGCTAAAACTTCCAAGCAGGGCTTCAGCTAGCACTGGAAGACAAGAGGTGTGCACAGAGCAATTTGTCTGATAGGTTGCACCTTGTCTGGTATAACTGTATGCATATGTCTCCATTTTGAAGTGTATTGTTTTTTACTATGAGAGGTGTACAGTGGTACAAACCTCTAAAGCTAGTCAAGAACCAAAACCTGCAACTATCCTTCAGGTAAAGGAAGGCAAAAGTGTTCGTGTCCATGATGATCATTGCACAAGTTGTTTAATTATGGACTAGAGAGTTGCTAGTATTAATTACTAGTGACACGGCTTATATTTAAACTGTAGCATTTCTATTGCTACATCCAGCACTGAAGACACCCAGAGAAATTATAACTCCAAAAGGAGGGTCACAAAAGAATTACAATTAATGACAAAAGTACAGAAATAACCTCTTGGGGGCTTTTCTTCTATTTCTTTCTCTCTTCCTGCTTTGCTCTGTACCAGACTGTGCTACACGAAACATTTTGCTTGTTTTGATTTTTCCTAAGTACTGAAGTTTATTTTGGATCAGTGAGGTGAAAAACCTCTGAAAGGCTCATGAGACTCCCTAAGCTAAGAGTCCAGCATTTGCACCTGCCAAGATCACAGTTTCCTTCAACAGATTGCTAACTTGGAAATTTAGCAGACCCATTTCTGCATTTACTTCATTCCCTGCTTTAACATGAAAAGAACCAGTATAGTGTAGGTAACATGTAATCAAAGGTTTCACTTGTCAGATTAAGTGGATTGTGACTTTTTTCAGAAGTGAAAGAAAGCTGCAGCAAACGCTGTCTACATTGCACAATCCCTCAGGTACACAGAGACAGTAGTTAGCTTGTCTTAGAGAATGTTAGAAGGATTAAAAGACTATATGAAAAAAGGGGGGGAAAAGGAATTACTCTGATTAAGGAAAGCAGTGGTTGCCTGTGTGTTTGTTGAAATCTTCACAGTCACATTAAAAGCCTAATTACTTTTTAGTTAAGGATTCAGGTTCCACTGAGGACAAGAACTATGAAGAGACGAAACTAATTGATGCAAAATATTCAAAGTCATGGAGCACAAAAAACCTCTTCAATATCCATTTCCCTTAGACACATTTACAGTAGTGAAAGGTTCATCCAAAAATACCAAATTTCTTCTGCTGAAGTATTGCAACACTACTTCTCTTCTTCATTCTTCCTTAACTTCAGAAATAGATCTGGTATTTAATTTTTATACAATACATATATTTACAAAACAGAAAGTGAACAGATCCTGGGATCTGGACATTTACAGGCAGCAAGTATCACAGCTACAGAAAGATACAAACAATTTTCAGTCTGGAGGTCAATAGTTTCAGAACCTCCTAAGCTCATTAGCAGTCTAAGATCCACAGATAAGCCCTGCTTTGCAAAGCAAAAAAATAAGTGTCTAAGATTCACCAAAAATGGAGACTTAGGCTCCTATGTTTCTTCCAGAATCCAGGCATAACTGTGTTTATATTTTTCAGAAATGTGTGCCTGCAGTCATGAACCCTATTGGAAAGTAATACTGAGTATTACTGGAAAGGAATATGAGCCTTCAGAAACCCACATATTTTTTATAATGGAGACCCTCAAAGTACCTTAACCTCACCTACAGGCTGGCTACATCTGAGTCTTGCTTAACTTGGTGCTGCTTTGTGAAAGGGCCATTTGCTTTCCATTCTATCAGAAATGCTCAAAAGCTTCTCCAGTTACTGCTTGGCCATAACACACTGTAAACCAAAATCAGTCAACATGAACAAGTGCGAATGAAACACGACATTGCCTTCCCATTGCCTTCTCCCTTTGGACAAGCACCCCTTTGATGTTATCTCAACAACACTAAGGAAGAGAATTGTAGGTGCCCCACAGCAGCTCATCATCTCAGAATTACATTTATGCTGAGCCAGATCCTCCAGCTTTCGTGTGAGTTTGTGCTGACAGTGCAGAGAAAAGCAGCTGCACAATAATGGAGACTCCTGCCCTACATTTCTATTTCTATCTAGCCCACAGGAACCATAAGAGGATGACCACATCAGTCATAAACAATCCAAATGTATTTTGATGCATACTATGAAGTTGGATGAATGTTGCATTAGAAAAGGTTGTGCCTATTTGTTAAAATAGAAACCACGAATGCAATTACTTTGTGCTTCGTGAATATTCAGTAGTTATGTTGTGCTGTTAATATGTTCAAAGGACACATATGCGCATTGAAACATTTACAAGCACATTTGTGCTAATATTGATGGAGGTAACATTCTCACAGCCCTCTTGACATCTCTTCATTAAAAGTCATTTCCCCAAATCAAGGGTCAGAGAAAATGGCATGTACGCTTCTTAATCTCTCTAATACAACATATAAAGCCTGAGGTTAAAAGATCATGAAAGCTAAAGGGATTACATAGATTGTTCAACAAAGGAAAGCAATAAATATCCAATAAAATATATAGGAAATTCATAGGTGAAACACGAAGAAATATTCCCTAGAGTTAGTTGATACTTCACCATTCACAATCCATCATAGTCATATCACAAAGACCTTGGAAACTTATCTTCACTTTTTAATATTTACAATGGATATCTAAAGTAGCAACATACAGTGAGGGACAATCTCAGTCTCAAGCAGCTTTTTCGTCCAAAATGAGAAAGCGAGGTGAGTAATAGGATGAAGCCAATGTAGATGCATTCTAGAGATGCTCACGCTCAATCACATTTCAGAGGCATGTCCCCAGCACTGTGGAGATGCCTGCTACAGGAGGGCTCTCCCCAGCTTTGCTCAGCATGGAAAATGGTGGCAGGCTGGGACACAGACCAAGAAGTAGAAAAATGCTCAGTCCTGCCATTATACGCCATGGGTAATTGACAACTGGGGCCAGAGAAAGGATAGAAAGCCTCTCCAACCTGGAGGGGGCTATTTTCCCCTGGTAGATAGATGCCTAGGTAAGCCACAGAGAAATTAACCTATTTGTCCTGGTAGTCCTGCTACAAAGTTAGGAAAACCCAGGCTTCCCAGCTCTCAACACACTGTGCTTTCTATTAAAGCATATGTTTTCCAAGTGGTCTTTTAAATTAATGGCACACTGAAAACCTAGCTCACAGCTTGTCAGCTATTAACAGGCCACCCATCCATCCCACCCATCCTTCCACCCCAAAAAAACCTTTTTTTGAAAACTATATTCCTCTGTACCATTGAATATATAATCTATAAGAACTGTGATAGGGAAGCTCAGATTGAAGGCTACAGATCTCAGCAACAGGCTTGCACCAAGTGTGAGCCACGCATTCATCATTGCTGGCCTCTGTTTCATCACTGATTTATGCAGAGGTGTACAAAAGCTGCACTCACTCCTGAGAAACCTGTTCAATTGTCACTCGGATCAGCAAGAAGCCTTGAAGGATTAGGCATGGGCAAGTCTTCTGAGGAGGTGGTTTTTGCTAAAGAAAGAAAATTAACCTGGCAAACTGGCATCCAAGTACAATATGAACCATGTAGCATTTAATTTTCTAAGTTGCACATTTCATGCTGCCTACCAGCTTTTAAAGGTCAAACATGTAAACTTAAGAAGGTGTGTGAGTGTATACTAGTTGCAAAGCTCTTTTTTTTGTCAGGTCTATGAGGCAATAACCCATGAAATATAGTAGATATCTCATGGGCACATTTCTCCATGCCTGCAAACACTTAAAATTGCACTTGTGGTACATAAAAGATTTATAATGATCTCACCCACAAATATAAATTTTATCCCACATAGGACAAAAAGACCTAGAAGCAGAAGCAGTGAACAGCTGAACATGAGCACAATGTCATAAATTCATAACACTTACAGCTTTTTAACAACCAGTCATAAATGTGACTGATTTCAATTTAATTTATGAGACTTTAAGATAGAACCAGGAATACCTCCTCAAATTTAAAACTGAGTTTTAAAACAGAGTGAGTACAATTATGGCCTTAGTAGGATATGAGTTGAGGCAAACAGGATTGGGGTGGCCATCTGGAAGGTCCCTGAGCCATGCTGCATGTACAGGGCCAGACAACAGGAGCTGAGTGGGCTCCACCAAACTGCAGTGCAGATCCTACTGCCACTCCAGGTCAAGAGCACGTCCCTTCCCAGCACAAACTACCACAAAGCGACACATTACACAACTTACTGTCACCAAACCTAGGATTCCTTCTATGGGTACAGCTGGGCAATAGATGGCCAAGTCATCCATTATGGTAGTGTTCTGTCTATTTCTCATGCAGGTGATGATCAGATTCACCTCATTTCCATTGCTCCATCACACCCCCCAGCTATTCATGCAACTCACACATATTTAGGCAGTTTTGTTTGGACTGGAATTTTTTCTGGCAGTTATTTGGAAGGAAAGGATATTTGGGAAGGGACTGGAAGATAGGAAGCACCACCAACCAAGGTAACAGGGGAATAAAGAAGAAGTGAAACATTCTTGCCCAAACTTGCTTCCTCAGGCATTACTAGAACAGATGATAAATCAGATGCTGAAAATTAAAACTCTTCTCTTTCAAAAATGTGATATTACCTTTCTCCCACAACTGTATTGTTTCAATACAGAATCTGTGGTAAAAAAAGAAAAATCTGAATTTCATCTATATGAATCTCATAAAATCTCCCAGACAAGCCGTGATACCTAGCAACTCAACGGAACTGTTTATTTTCTTGGACATAGAGATGGAATTTTATTTTGGGCCTGGCAAGGGGAAAATTTTTCAAGTACACTGAGGAGTCAAAGTTTGCCTCAGAGCTCTCTCTTTCTGCACCTGTCAGAAATTTGGTTTTTTTTTTTTCTCTGATGTACATATTGGCAGCTTGGAAACCTAACAAACAAACAACTTGTATATTTTTCCCGTAACTTCATCAGGATAAAAAACAGAAGGGAGAAAACATGTTTTACTACCTAAGCCTTTTGCTTCCAGCTTTATCTTATGTTGCACTTGTTCTTACGCACGGAAGATAACAAACAGTCCCTTGTGTTGCCTATGTGTATGAAATTGAAGGCAAAATATTATGCCACAGTGTGAAGCTGTAATGTTGTGCCTATTAAAAAATCAGAACTAACTCAAAATAGGAAAAGACATGGCGAGGTCAAGCTGCAGGCGTATCCCTAAAGGTATGAACTAAGGAGGACATTTCAGTCCCAATTATTTTTAAATGTGTATTGATAACTAAAGCATAATTCTTCTGGTTTTGAAGGATAATATGTTTGCTAATAGGTGATGGCTACATAAACTGAAAAGGTAAAAAATTTTTATCTTATTGATGCTTTTTAAAAGTTTAAAGCATTTAGATTTTCTTATCAAGAAACTAATTGGTCAATTATGGACACAAAACTTCTAAGGATTGACAGGCTAGTGATATTTATTAGTTATGGGTAGGTAGGACCATTAAAGAGCAACATGGTGGTCAATGCGAAATGTAGTAGTGATCTGAGCTTCTTGTATAAAATTGCACAGATATAACTGTAGTCAGTCCTGGGTTAAAAAATAGTGCTGAATTCTCACAATGCTTACAGTCATTCTTAAAGCAGTTTGGAAAGCAAAGATAATGGTTACTTGTTCTGTAATAATAATAAAGTGGCTACATATACCACCAAAAATTTAGCAGTGTCAGCGCTGGGGTCTGAGGAGATGATCTGTGCCCTAGGAAAGGCATAGGAAAAGAAAAAGGCGATGCCAGTTGGCAGGACAGCCCTGAGGAGCTTGCAGAGCTCTTTGCCTTAAAGTGGTTAATATGAAGAGCTCTTCAGTCTCTGAGGGGAGCTCTTCAGTCTCTGTACCACACTGAAATCATGGCAGTACCCAAACAATACAGATGCATCCTGAACTGCGCGGAAAGCTGCGACAGCCAAAAGTTCCAGTCACAGCCTAAGACACTACGGGTCTGATTTGTTGCTGAAAGCCCAGTTGTCTTTTTCAAAGTCAGTTGTCCAAATAAGAGACACATACCTGTCTCTGAATATCTATTTTGGTCTATATTCTTGAGATCATCATGGTTACCTAAGTATTGTTTCAGGTTCAGGGAACAAGAACACACCTCTGAGAAAAGCAAGAGAAACAATATACATTCAAGAGTTTCAGTAAGAACCAAAGATTTAAAAGAACAGAACCGGATTTTTTTGCTTAAACAAGAAATAACATTATCACCCAAAATATCTCACCTTTCAAAGAAGGTAAAGTAGGCTCACAGTGCTAAAGAAATCCCACTGGAAACCTCACCTATGACAGTTAGTGAGATCTTTCCCACAAACACAATTTGGGCCAAGTGATACTCCATTTGTCTGGCCAAGACTCAATTTGGAATCTATTTTAATTTTCTGCAAGTATTCTATGACTCCTTTTTTGCCTCCAGCTTAAGATGAAGAGGCTAAACTATGAAGAAATAGAGTTGCTTGTGTAGTCAGCCCATGTCAGTGAGCTGTGTCCGGCTCTGAGAGTGGCTTCTATTCCAATGGTAGAGGTCCAATTCTTTCATTTTCTGCTTCATTACAAAAATATCAGGAAGTTAAACTTAAAGAAAGCAGAACTGGAAGACTTTTCTTCCTCTGTGTTTAGTCTTCCACTCATGACAGCTTGGATGCTAAATTTACCATTGCCTCTTTTAAAATAGAGTGACCCCTAGGAGAGAGAAAGGACAGGTATTTATATCCTAATAGATGCAGGGACACAACTCAAATTTGCACTGGTGCTTCAGCTATTAACTAAAAATTAGTATGAATTCCTTAGAGGCTGAGGAGAGTGAAGGATAACCTTTTCTTCTTGAATCAGTGGCTTGGAGAAATGATTGGAAAAAACTGAACAAGAGGTTTCTATGGTTTTAGTTCTTCATGTCAAAATATAGTTAGTCATATTTGTAGGATATTTTCAATAAATTCTTTCAAATATGACAGTTCCAATACCATAGTTATGATGTAGGCTCATTTCCATTTGTATTGAGGCATTTTGTATTGTGATATTTGTATTATGATGTAGGCTCATATCCATTTGTATTTCCATTTGTATTGTATGTGACCATATTCAGGTAGCCTGTAGCAGAATTTCGAATGCCAGAGGACCTAGAGCATCCACCTTTAAAGGGTTTGGTGAGGCTTCGTTGTTTACTGCTGCCACATCCTGAGTCTCAGCTCACTCGGTGGGAAACAGCAGCCACAGCCACCAAACCAGACACCACTGCAGACAGTCTGAAGAGCATCTCATGCCTGCTGTCAAGATTTATTCAAGAAGTTTTGTATGTTCCAGTGTAAAAATAACAGATTCCAGAAAGGTTCTGAAACGGTAAATATTAGGGTTATCAGAGCTAAACAATTAGCAACTGAGTCACACCAAAAGAGCAGTTACTCATGTGCACAGTACAATTTCAGTAGCAGATCCTAAATCTGCCCTACTATAGTGACTAAAACATTCTCTCTGCTCTTTCAGAATATTATACAATTGCTGTCAATGTTTACCCACCCCGATTAAAACAAGTATCCATCTTAGCACTCCAATTACAGGTAGTAGAACAGCTGTGGAGTTGTAAAAGAGAAATAGCCAAACACAGTTTTTCAATGCTGAAGTAAGTGTTACTGTTTTCTCCTTTTTTTCGGATGCATAACATTCCCATCCCTGTGATGCAAAGCTTAAGCTGAACTAGTTCCCACTTTGCCACCAAAAGGATAACATATGGTTTTAAATGATTGTTTGACAGCCTAGACACAAACTTCCCAGATAAGAACTGGGAAAAAATTTTAACATTCATTTAACTGTTCCATAGCTCTGCACATTTCAGCTGGAAATTCATACAAGCCTTTTATCATCCAATGCAGAATGTAATTTTAGTTTCATCATAGCCCCCAAATTCTGCCAGGTATTGTCCATTTACCAGAGAAGGTAAAATAGGCTGGGGAGACTTAAAAATATATAGGTTAAATAAATTATTTAATTAGAAAACTAATTTATTTTCATTATTTTCTCTACTATCCCAGTACCTATATGCCTTTTACATGCATAAATATTGTGGGATCTTTGTATCTAAAGATACAGGGATGTACCCCAAACACTAAGCATATCACATCTATTGGTGATCATAAACCCATATTTTGAATTTATTTGATCTTCTTGGGCTTTTTCCTGCCTTTTTTCATTTTATTTGGGGACAAAATGTATGGTTACACAATGCTATGGCAAAGTATCTTTTTTCCATGACACGTGAGGCACCAGGTAACTAAGTACTGAAGACTCCAGGATCCAGACTTTTCTTGATCTAAAAAATGGCCTGGTCCATACAAGGAAGCATGGACTGGCACCTCAGCCAACAACTGGGAAGCAATAAGAGACACTGAAGGTGGTGGTGATTAAATTCATGAGATGTTTGTTCTGGTCCTGGCTCTGCTACTGGCTTACGTTACAACAAAACTGGAAAAGGAAGTTAAAATGTTGCACTGTCTGCAAACAAGGAGGTCTTTGGGCAAGAATAAGCAAAGAGACCCAGATATAATCGTTATTTTGGAACAATAACCACATAGCTACTAGAACAAATTGAGTCACATGGTCATCATGTATCACTTGAAGAGCTATCAAATCACAAAGCAGCTACACCCTGGAGAAAGACCTTTAGTCATCACATTGCTTCAGGACACAGTGGGGGTTTCTAAAAGGCAGCCAGTACTGGGGAGGTCACCAGCCCCCTCAGTCTGACAAAGAGCAGGGGCACACGTGGCCCTGAAGTGACACTAGAGTGTGTATACATAATGCTGCTCTTGACCACACTATCATTTTTCTCCTTATGCTGATCCTTTTCACTGCCCAGAAACTTCCTTCCTTCCTCCCTCCCTCGCTTCCTTCCTCCCTCCCTCCCTTCCTTCCTTCCTTCCTCCCTTCCTTCCTTCCTCCCTCCCTCCCTTCCTTCCTTCCTCCCTTCCTTCCTTCCTTCCTCCCTTCCTTCCTTCCTTTCCTTCTTTCTTCCTCAACCTATCACAGTATAAGGGTGTTTCCAAACTGCATGGAGAACACTGTCAGGGTGGGGATAAACCATGGCTGAAAAGGTAAAGGTTTCCATTTTTCTTGTTTAACCATGTAATCACAGACAGGAGGGAAGGGGTATTAGACATACGTGACATTTTGATGTTTCACGAATGCTTTTGTTCACTTTCCAACATGCACAGCAAGCACAGCAAGCACAACTACGTTTTAGTCATCTACCCTTCTGCTTGTGAGGAGCAGTAAGGCAATCTTACTGCTCTGAAAAAGAATGGGTAGACCCACTAGCATTAGACAGACCTTGGCTAATGTAGACCAGAAACAATAAAAGTCCACGCAATTTACTCCTGGTTTAATGAAACATATTCACACTGAAGAAATGCTACTTCTTTTCTTTTACCGGCTCCACTCACTTTATTACAGAATCTTCTGTGCCTGTGTCATTAAATCCACCAACTTTCTGGACCATAGCCTCTACAGACATCTTCCCTTGGTTAATGAATATCTTCCAGACAACATTCATTTTATTGGCATCCATAAAAGTCCAGGCTTATTTGCCTTGCAAAAGTTAGATTTTATTGGCTGTGTATGCTTCAGTTAGTTAATTAAGAAGTAACCAGAAACAGCCTTGGCTTATCCTGATTTTGAGAACTTTGTCTGGGTCAATTCCCAGTGCTTTGACATGTCAGTTTAGCATGATTTTTTTCCTGCACATTTTCCCACAGCCTAAAACAATGGCTAACAATCATTTACTATTATTTCTTTCTATTCTAGTCATGCCTGAAGGTTCATAGTCAGCTGTGCATCTCGTATGTCTTCCAATATCATGACAAAAAAAAAAAAGTCCATGCTTTCCAGAAGCCCACAAGAAACAAAAAACAAACAAACAAACAAAACAAACAAAAAACCAAAAAGTGGCAGTAAAAATTATATTATTTATGAAACATTGACTGATAAGGTGGCCTACCCATAAATAACATTTGGAACCCATAGAAAAGCCACAGAAAGCGGAAAAGTTTCAGGGGGTTTTCTTCTGGTTTCTATGTAAATAGACATCAAATGTTAAAGTGATTTTAAATCCTGTAAAGAAAGTTCATAATGTTGTATCTAAAAAACAGCAAGCATGTTTTAGGCGTTAAATATCATTTGTTTGGTGAGGTTTTTCCTCCCATATTGGGTTTATTCACACCTCTGAGTATTCACATATTGATGATCAAACAAGCCTAGTAACAAAGCTCAGCCTTATTGAGTCTTCATGGTGTTCATTCAGCGATCAAGAGACTGAACTAAACAGTCATTCTTGATGGTCGCTCGTGATTAGTGTGTGATGTCATTGCAGGATCAGGCCTCCAGGAAGCCACTCCTCTCTTTCAGGTGCAGGTGATTGGCAGAACTGGGATTTATGCATCAGCCAGGGGCCAGGGCCAGTGTTTGTACAGAAAATCTGTTTGTGGCAGGGATGCTTGCTAGCAAACCTACAGAGAGACACAGCAGATACCCATGCAGGATAGGGGTTGATCTATTCATCAAGTGTTTCCATGGGGCACAGGTGAACAGGAAAATATTTGTGATTTTAAAATGTTTTCTGACAGGGCAGAAGAAAATACTCTTGGATACATCTGACTGCCCCTACAGCACCATCTTTCCCAGCCCATTTTAACCTGATGATCTTTGTAATGTAGAAAGAATCCAAAAGCTTCCAGTACATCAATCTTTTTCTTATTATTACCTGTTTATAAGAAAAAAATACATTTGTTGACTACAGTCAAGGATGTCCATGCTCCTCCTCCTTGACTTGCTTTTGGAAAGAAAGAGCAAGATCGAGCAATGGATTTTCTTGCCTATTTTACATTACTCTAATTTAGAATATTTTGTTGAAATACTGCACTGAACAGGAAGCCCCTCCCTGTCCCCTGAGGGCATTTGTGATGCACTGATATACATGCTAAAGAAAGATTTGAGTTCCACATGTACCACAGCTTCAAAAATAGCAGCATCTCTGCAGTACAAAAGGTGCATTGCTCAGACGGAGTGTTCTGCAGTCAATCTGATGACTTCTGTGACCTTTTTCCACGAGATGAGGAAGATCATAAGACCTATGCATTGCCCTCTCTGTCCCCAGCCTCAGAGCTGTCGATGTCTTGGTGAAAGCTGTAGCTGCACATACTTCCCTTGCAGCAGTTGCTATCTGACACAAAAGATGACTTTGAAGACAGAGCCAGGCCAGCCACACGAAGACAGATCAACACAGGGCTGAATGAAAGTTTTAGACAGATAGCTGTGTTCTGATAATTACACACTATTAAAATATTTCCTGGATTTATCATTGGGAAAACTAAGTCTGAAAATAAAGATCCATGCATGCAGTGGTCCAGAATTTTAAAAGGTGACATAAAAATCCCAGCAATCATTGACCGCGCATTGAGAGTAAAAGCTGTTTAATGCCTAGGAAGAGCAGCTAAGACATCTGGGTTGTTTTCGAAGCTCCACCACAGATTTTTTGCATCTCCTGTGGCTGGCTACTTAAACTGTAGAAAACTGCTCAGCAGCTGCAGGAGCCCTGGACCTTCAGTCACTTGGAATGGGAATCCAGCTGGGACACACTGGGGCTCTCTTATGGCCTTCAGGGGAAGAGAAGATTTCATCCTCCCACAGAGCTTGGAGTGAAAGCAAAGAAATCATCCAGAACCTGGGCAAAGTGTGCCTAAGATTCTCCAGTACGGATCTCATCTAAGAATAAAAGGATAGAAGAAAGATGGGAAAGGCAATATGATAAAAAAAGACAAAAAGTAGGAAAGATCGGAAAATCTCCAGCCCTAGCAGATCCTAAAGAACTTAAAGTCTTCACATGAAAATGACTATAAAAATGCAAAGAATTATTGTTTCCATCCATGTACACAAGGTGTTACTGTGTCTTTGTAGGTTATGCTAAGGGAAGAATGTGTTGGCTTAAACATGTCAGGAACCAATGCTAAACAGCAGCTTGCATAATTTGGGAAGCTGAAAAATATAAGCAATAATACATCCTCAGAAAATTCCCTTCCTTCACTTGCTTGATTGAACTGTGCCCCAAAACCTGTACAGAGGTCTGAGTATTGTCTTAGATTCTGACATTTCCAAACTTCTAGCTGACAGAGAGCAGAAATGCCACTGGAAAAAGAAGCATCAACAGATGAGAGAGAAATACAGGCAATTAGGCCTTCACCCTGACACATTTCCCCGGGGAAACAGGCTCAGCAAAGTCAGAAATGTTGCTTGAGCAGGGTCTAAGACCCCAGTGCAGAAAGCATTTAAACAGGTGCTTTTGATTTGGACAAGACTTGACCAGATACTTAAGCGCAGTTTGATGAACTGATGCTTGATGAATGATTGCAGAATCAGACCTTTACATTATTCAGTTCAAAGCTGCTTTTAAAGACCCTTCACATCGATGTTTATAATGGTCTCTTCTAGAAACATCACTATTCACTATAAACCTTGCTTTTTTTTCTTTACAGGGGCATTAAATCCTGAAATTAAATTAATTAGTTGCTAATTTTCACTCTGTAAAAATGTGTTGACACATGGAGTATAATAAACAGTGGTTGGATCAGATAAATAGTGCAGCATTTACCTGACCCCAAGCCATTATTATAATTAGCATGCTCTGACACATTACAGTGTGTTCTTCAATCTACCACTCACGAAACATCCAAAAGGACATCCACACAACAGCACCAGTTCACAGTTGCTGGCATACTGGGGAGAAGTGCTTTCAGTCCCATAAACAGCATAGCAGAACACAGTGTTAAGTCTTTCCAAGGCTTTAAGCACTGTGGGCATGGCTGTTCTTTCAGGTTTTTCCCAGTTTCCCTTTTTTTTTTTTTTAAGCATCATTGTACAGGAGAGTTGGACATTCAGTGTTCTGTCAGAACAAATAAAAAACTTCAACACCTCGGGAGCAACAACAGCAGCACATATCCAGCACTCATACAGAACTGCACCCACAGTGGAATCCTACAAGCCGACTGTGTATCGTGCTTATTGCCCTTTGTCATGAATTTCCTCTTATTTGAATATCTGGCAGTATTATGGATGAAAAAAAAAAAGATTCAATTTAAAGAAGATTATCAGCTGTTCTGAGTTTTTGAGTCAAATGCCAGATCTTTCCAGTTTTCACTATAAAATACAAACAGGTTATTTTTATAATCTGAAGAATTCTGGGTTGGTTTTTTCTCCTTTTTTTTAACAAAGGAATACATGATGTCATGGATAAACAAATATTGTGTTAGTTTGTTTCTAATAACGGACACATTTTTTAAAGTAAGGATAACAGGAAAAAAACAAGATAAAAGGAAAAAAGATGAAGTTAGTGTTGAATGAATTAATAGCAGGCAGGTGGCTGGGTGGGTGTCATGGCAGATAAACACTGAGATGAAGCCAAGGTAATTATAATTATAATCTGGCTAGTAATGCTGTCAGCTGAGGGTGTATAAAAACCTCGGTAAGTTAATACAGAGATGATCAGATCAACCTCCTTCCTGCCTGATCCTACAAAACACAGTGTCATATATGCAAACTCACATTTTATGCATTTTTATTTTCTGAGTATTTCAGTTACTATGTTTTAAGAGAGCTATTCTGTTGTAACCCGAGTTTAACCAACTTTCCACTCTCCTCATGAAATCCTGGAAAACACGAGTATGCAATCAGCTGAGTCTCTCCTGACCTCCATGTTTTGCTGGACAGAATTCACCACTTTCTATCATTCTCTTTCGCAAGCTTTCTCTCCCCACTGTGCTATTCACAGGGGTATAAAATGCTCAGGCAAACAGAAGTCAATGGCAGATGTGTCGGCAGCACTTCTTTCTGCAATTTTACTAAATGGATGTAGCCCATAAAAGCAGCCTTAATTAATGGAAACATTTTAAAGGCACTTATAATAAGCCGGAAAAACAACAGTTGCCAAAAGCAAACTTTATTAACAAAGAATGTTTAAAAATTATATTCCTGAAGGTGACAAAAGATCTGTGGTGGGTTGACCCTGGCTGGGCACCAGGTGCCCACCAAAGCTGCTTTATCACTGCTCTCCTCAGCTGGACAGGGGAGAGAAAGTATAATGAAAGACTCATGGGTCGAGATAAGGGCAGGGACAGATCACTCACCAGTGACTGTCATTGGCAAAACAGACTTCACTTGGGGAAATTAATTTATTACAAATCAAACTACAGAGAAATAAACCCATATCTTAAAACACCTTCCCCCAACCCTTCCTTTTTCCCAGGATCAGCTTCTCTCCTGATTTTTCTCCCTCCTCTGTCCCAGAAGTGTAGGGGGAGGGGGAATGGGGCTGTGGTCAGTTCATCACATGGTGTCCCTTCTGCTCCTTCCTCCTCAGCAGGAAGACTCCTCACGCTCTTCCACTCCTCCAGCATGAGCTCCACCCCACAGAAGACAGTTCCCACGAACTTCTCCAGTGTGAGTCCTTCCCGTGGGCTGCAGTTCTTTATGAACTGCTCCAGTGTGGGTCCCTTTCACGGGGTGTAGTCCTGCAGGAACAGGTTGCTCCAGACTGTGTCCCCACAGGGTCCCAAGTCCTGTCAGCCAACCTGCTCCAACATGGTCTCATCTCTCCACAGGGGCACAGGTCCTGGCAGGAGTCTGCTCCAGTGCAGGCTTCCCGTGGGGCTGCACCCTCCTTCGGGCATCCCCTTCTTCTCCATGGGCTGCAGGTGGATCTGTGCTCCGTCATGAACCTCCGTGGGCTGCAGAGGCACAGCCTGTCTCACTCAGCTCTGGCATCTAGAGCATCCCCCTTCTTTGCACTGACTTTGGGGTATGTTGTGTTGCTCTTCTCACATATTCTCACTCCTTCCTCCAGCAGCTGTTGCACCCCAGTTGGGTGGAGTTTTCTCCCCCTTTTTGATCATGTCATCCTTGAGGCTCCACCATCATCACTGATGAGCTCAACCTTGGCCAGCAGTGGGTCTGTCTTGGAGATAGCAGTCATTGACTCTGCCAGACATGGGGAAGCTTTCTGGGGCTTCTCACAGGAGCCACCCCGTAGCCTCCCTCTCTGGCAAAACCTTGCTATGCAAACCCAATACAAGATTTTATGTGTGCAATATTTTAAAAAGGTATTTCTTTATTCAAATACCTTAAAAATCTTACGGGACTCACGTTTGGGACATGGCATGTTTTCTGGAGGATGAAAGTGAGATAGGACAGCTTTCCTGCTGCTGTGTGACAGGCAGGAAATGCTTTTACAGTGTCTCAAGAGACTTTTATTATTTAGAGACTTGAACCTGAAAGGTGCTGAGTGCTCTCAGCTCTCATTGACTTCAATGTCACCCAGTCCTCAATTAGCTTCAATGGGATCAGAGGGAACATCACATCCCATAGCAGATGTTTACCCCGCAGAGTATCTCCTCTAGTGCACCCCAAATACAGAAACACCTCAATTCAGATCCAGCAAAGCTCTTAGATGTATGCTTAAGTCCCTCCTCAGCCTAACACTCTTCAGCAGGATTTAGCTACGTCTAAAAATTAGTATGTGTTTAAATATCTAACCTTCTTGAAAGAAGATGGAATACTTTTTTTATTTTCTGTGAAAGATATGGCAATATGTTCTTTTATTTAAATAATAAGTCATATTTTTTAAAAATGCAAAAAACCACATAGTTAAATATATTCTCAGGAGGTTAATAACCTGTCCAAAGCTCTTGTCATTTTCTAAAGCCATCACAATTCATTTTTGCCAACATACACTTTGCCTTGTTTTGTTGTGGCAGGGATGCTCATGGAGAAATTGAATAAGCCCCATGTTCTTGTTGCACCAAAGGAAATGTCTTTCCTTAGGAAAATGCCCCCTCACACACCATCTGACACTGGCTTTCCAATCAAATATAAAAAGGAAAATCAAACTGTCCGCACCATCTGTGACAAAGTCCCTTTAATTCTTCAAACACTTCTCTGTAAAATGTAGCTATTAGTAATAGCCACACATTTTACTGCATCTGTATATTAGAGCTGTTTTCTTTCATTCCTGATTGAGGCAGAATCATTGTATTATTAACCCAGAGAAGTTCTCTGTGCTTTTTAATTCCAGAATAATGAAACTCATTGGAACTTGGCGGCATTGAGTCTTGCTGACTAATCATTGGCATTGGCTAATGGCAATTTTTAATCAAATCTTATTATTAAATCAGAATATATAAGATTTAGAAAATGCAAGGTTGCAGCTAGAGGTCATTAGTCATGAGCACAAGAAGTAATCAATACAATTATGGTTGCTCAAATTGTGTTGGATGGGCCAGGTGGCGCAGTGTGATAATGCGTTACCCTTTCACCCCGGGTGTCCTGCTTGGATCACAGATAACGGCAAGTCTGCTGCCTCCCATCTAATCTCTGGTGGATGCTTCAATGTGCAGGAACATTAAAAGGAATTCAACAAAGTGGGCTAAATTCAATTCTTGGTCACACTGATGTAAATTTTCAGTGCAGTTATTCCAGATTTATTCCTGTCCCATTGCAAATTTTTTAGCTGTCTCTTTTAAAACTAAGACATTGTGTTGGATAACAGGGATGAGCTGGAAATGCTCATTTTACAATGCTATCAACAGCCTAACCTACTGTTATTCACTGTAGTGCCAGCATGAAGTAATAAAAATAAAGTCATTGCAGGTTTATACTGAAGCTAACGATTGCAGAGCTGGTTGTTAGGCAGTTTCTTGCAGTTCCTTTCTGTTTGTTATGTGAATTTGATACTGAGGTTTCCTTATTTTCTTTGTCTTAGGAATGTATTTAAGAAAGGATCCTCAGGAAGAAAAAAAGAGGCTGGGAAAGGCTAAAATTTTTGAAACTCTAGGTAGCAGGTCGAGCTAGAAGCTATCTGAAAAAGCTACACTTCATCCTAATAAATGAATTTATCTCAAATGGGTGAGATGGCACTAGAAAAGTTACACTACCTGTGAATCTGGCCCTACTGGCAAGTGTTCGAGCAAAAATACTACCAGCCATAAGCATTTACTTTCCAAAAGACATGCTTTTATTTATCTCCTTTTGACAAAATGGTTGGTTTAACTCCAATCTTATGCAATTTTTTTAAGGATTTCACACAGGCATCTACCTGGACAAGGCGTGCTGGTCCCCCACCCCTCTCGTCAGAGAACATTGAAAAATGCTTGGTCACCAGCAGAGATTGATGTCTGCGGCATTCACACATCAAGAGTATTACCTTCTCTGAGATTTGCAAAATTTTGCTAAATATTTATTTTGGAGTTCATTTTCTCTAACAAAAATATAATCAGTTTCACTTTTTGTCACTGTATTCCTTGCAGTCATCTATATATGTACCCTCTAATGCAAACAAAAGGAAATTCCAACACTGTAAAAATCCTGTGTTCACATGAAGGTGAGATTTCCTTACAAAAGCTGGACAGGCCAAAATAAGTAGACTATAATGATTTTTTCTTACTTTTCTGCAAACAGTGAAAAATCGCCTTTTTTATACATAAAGTTTCACCCTGTGAACCTTCATACATACGTATGAATAAGAAATAAAACTTCACACAAGCTAACTAACTACCAACCATATAGACATAATTGCTTTTGGAAATATTGTGCTTGAAGACATTTTCATGTCAGCTGTATGTGTTTGAGTATCATCATAACATGGTGTTTACACCAGATTAATACCATATGCTGTGTGGGAATTATGTCAGGTTATAAATGGAAATACAGTATAATATCTGAAATTCAGGAGTGCTTTAAAATCTGATTTCTGTTAAAGTGCTGCTATTCTAGAAGAACATAAGTTTGAATAACATTACTTTTGATTTACACCAGTAAAGTGTAGATAGAACCCCATTCCAGCTGCCTTAAATTTTGTTAAACAAGTATTAAAATTATCACCAATTAAAGTTGTTTCTACACACTGCTAGTGGATTCATGACCTCGTTAAGTCAGCCAGGAGTGCTGCCACAGAATCACGGTGAGACCTCAGATGTGATGAGAGTCATTTTTCTAGCTTTTCTTCTCCCAGAATGATGCCACTCTCCCATGTCTCCTCTAGGCCTCTTGTGAGTCCTGTCAACACATTTTAGCTCAAAGCTGAAAGCACTTCTTTAATCTGCATTTTACTCATTGCCTAAGTAATTTAACAGTTGTCAAGCAGGTCAGGAATAGGTATAAAAGTACAAACATACAGAAGTGGGGAACCATGAGGGATGTTTAGAACACAGTAGAAGTGAGCCTAAACAGAAAGCAGTTAAAAACAGAAAAGAAAGGCAGATTAAGGAGCAGAGACAGAGTACCAAAGCCAGTAAAATCCAAGAGAGCTTTCCACTGATTTTAATCAGACCCCCTGGGAAAGACAGAGAGAAGAATAATGAAGGACGCTGAGAGAGATGGCATCGTTATGGTAAAAGGGCTTAGCAGAAGGAGAGCGGATGCTGACAGCAAGTGAAGGTTTACCAAGGGAGCATCTTCCCACACTGCCGAGGAAGAGGCACTGGGCTCCTTCCTGGGCGAAGATGACTGGCTTCAGGAGCCAAGCTGCCACATTAAGTCAGCATCGTGTTCCAGGTCTCGATTCTGCTCTCCATGGGGCTCATTATCCACAACACCAGCACAGTGCTCAGGCTCCCACATGGAGCAGCTTCCCAGCGAGCCAGGGCAGAGCAGGGGTGGAGCAGGAGCAGAGCTGGGTCACCCTCATGTCTCTGCAGATCTGACCCACCTTTGTTTCCCATGCAGACTGCTCAAAATTAGGCAAACACCTGACCCCTTGGACAGCTTCTTAAATTCACACTCAACTTCTTCTGAGCAGACCACATTATTCCAGTCAGCATATTGGAAAACAAAATTATCAGAAAATGCCCAGAGTTTAAGTAATATTACTCTATTAAATGTACATCATTACATGAGAAACTTTCAGAAAATTATAGTATCTGAGAAGATCACAAAATAAAGGGTGTATTGATTCCTCAGAAAAAAAAAAAAATTCAGGTCTAAAGATGATTTTTAATTTAGAGTGAATATGCATGCCAGCATCTCAGCTTCTCATGTAAGGACTAAAGTATCTTCTAGATACTCCATGGAATGTTTTCTGTGTGCCACATTAAGTTCTCCCATGCATTTTCCATTAAAATATATTCATGTTATTCACTTAAACGTTACTTAACTTTCTTAGGGATGACAGATTGCCATTTTGATTAAAAATTTAAGGGTTTGCTGTTGATTTGACCCTGATTCATATGCTGAGTAGGACGTGATATCTTTTGTGCTAATCTAGTTCCAAGCAGATTTAAATATATATATGTATTTATATATATATATATATATATACACATATATTTGTATATATATATAAGCATATATATAAAAAAACCCCTATGTTGGAGGATTGACTGTAGGAGAGCATTAACTCTGTCTTTACACGGGACCTATTAATATGAAAATTATTGTAATATGATTAACAGCTCCTCTTAACACCAAAGAGAGTGAGTCTTGAGAGATTACTCTGCAAGATGATAACGTTTCCCTATCCAGTTTGTAACCCTAGGGAAAACTGAAAAAATATGGATTTTGACTTGAACAATAATGAAATGGTAAGTGATATAGCTTTGCTGTCTTATAATGACTGTATTAATTTGCAAGCTGTAGTGCTAAACCAGAATAGAGGTGCTTGAGGAGATATGCCTGTTATCTAGGCAACAGTTAATATGATGAAAATGCTATTTAGAAGCAGCTCCATATTTTTATCATAAATATAACTTTAATTCCTTGAGAGTCTCCATAAAGTCCCGGTAGAATGTAATAAATGCAACATAATCTAAAAGAGAAGACTGTCATTTATAACCATTCCCAATATTAGTTATGGATCTTTTAAAGTTTAAAAGCACTTTCTGTAAGAGAATCTGTCCTATATATGCCATCCCATATTACTTCCCCAGTTTAGAAAAACGACTCAGCTGTGATAAAGAGATTCAATTTTTACTTTTTGCTTGCTTTTTTGAGTTAGCGTGGCAGACCTTATCTATTAATTTGCCAGGGAAAATTTCTCTTCAATAATGCTCTTTTCCCCAAAAGTGAAAGTCTTTTAAATTTTAATCTAGTGAGGAAAGGAAGTACTCCACAAGCAAATGACAATATGGAACTATATACAGACTGATGTTTTATCACCAGGCTGAAAGTGCAAAGCTTCTGTGAATGCAATTCTCTTACAATTGTCAGAATTTTATATTACTGCCTTTTTATTCACTGGTGAGGCTGTGCTGTACAGATTTCATGTCACGTTTACTGAAGCTGAACTTAATTTGACAAGACCATAAACCACAGCTATTTTTTCTATGACAATAGCCTAACTTCAGTTTTTGGAAAACAATATTTTTAAAGATTCCTGGAAGTCAGTGTAGTGGTCTGAGAACTGTAGGACCAAACCAAGCAATAAACACAGGGTCATAACGAGTAATATACAATTACACAATATGCAGTTCAGACCTCAGTCAGAGCCTCTCTTGCCTGGCTTCTGCAAGGCACTCATGTTTTGTCTTGTCTCTCCTTGTATCACAGTGCAAGTATGCTGGCACACTCTGCACACATCTTTGGGCAGAAGATGCACTAACGAGGCAGGATGAGAAGGAGCAGTGGCCTCTACATGTTGCAGTACGTCACCAAACTTGGTGCAGTGCTGCAAAGGGCTGTTCTCCTTCACAAGCCACTGTTCCAAGTGTTTCAAGCCTGAGGATCCATTTCACAATAGTATCTGACATAAGCTAACAGTCTGATGTTCATAAAGGAAGAGTATTCAAGATAGCATTGATAGCTGTTTGGTCTTGCCTGACTGCATAAAACAGACAATCAGTTTTTCTCAGTTGTCATACAGACCGCTGAATGAATTTTGGGTCTAGACATAGTGGGAAGATCAGTTCAGCAGCTGCATGTTCCTCACGGGACAGATGTCTGCAACAGGCTGAAGGATGTGATGTTGCTATAAATTTTGTAGGCGAGTGTGATGTTACCAAGTGCTTAGTGGTACTGTAGAGTTACATGATGATCCTGAAGGCTGGGGAACACTTAAATCCTTCTGGGTAAGGGACAAAAAGAAACCTTGCTTTTCAAGGAGGGATTGGTTCCTCTAGTCCTGCTTAAAGTAAAGAAAGAGAGAGAAAGTTTGGGTTTGTAAGCTTCAGACCATGTCTTCTGATATTTACCCGTGCAGTAAATTATAAGGTTTTTTCTCCATGTGACAGTGCCATCAAAATATACTGTGACATGTTGAAGCAGACTTCCATCTCTGAAGAAGAAAAACACTAAAGGGAAAAAGTGTGGAAAACGTATTAAAATATGTATTCTGTTTAGGTTTTCTTCAGCAAATATAAAGCACTTCAAGCTGTTCATCAGCCAAACCAGCAGCTGATTTATTATCAATGAGAATGGGAATATTATGAGACAAGATTCTCTCTGCTTACTGTCCACATAAGCAGCTACTCTAATAAGAAGTGGTCTTTTTTTCTACATATTCTACATGTTTATATAATAGTCACAGATTTCTGTATTGCTAAACACAAAAGCCTTCACCACCTCTTCCTGAGATAGAACTGACAGAAATTTATTGAGAATCTGAAGGATATTCTCCCCACACTGGTATTTTCCTTTAAACACTCTCATTTTAGGGGAGCAGGAAGGAAGTTCTTTTCTTCAGCTTTGGTGTGCACAAAGTCTCCGTTTCTGTGCAAATTGCAGGGTGTTATGGCATTGTCTATGTCAATATTGTCTGTGTGCATTCTTAAACCCTGTAGCTCTGAGCAGGTAGGATTCTGTCTGTACCTAAATGATAAGACTGTATCTGCTATAAATACAATAACATACACACACACATACAGATGGCTACAAGAGAGTAATGAGACATTTTGTTTTGCCAAATATAAAACCTAATGAAAGAAATCACAGACTACTTTTTAGCTCTTGAGACTTTTAATCTTTGAACATTTGAGTTCAAGTTCCTCTTGGCTCTGAGAATATTCAGCTTTTTATTATATTATTTTGTTCTTCCTTCCCTCACTAAAATCCTAGTTCATGATTTAATTACAAATAAGAATCTTGGTTTCAATTTGAAGAGAATTTTTTTTTTCTGCTAAATTTATATCTTTTCTTTAGTGGAGGGACAAGTTTAAATTACAACAGGGAACACAATCATCCCATAAAGGCTTGGAAACGCCCTAATTTTCTTCTTAAGCTTAAAATACTTTTCAAAAACTCACTCCCTGCAAGGCTCTTTCAACACAGCTGTTAAAATATAAGTGACCATTTTCGTTTAGGTTTATGCAAAAAGAATCCGTTGTCATTTAAGTCTACTGACAATTTCTCAGCTGGTATAAATCACTATTATTCCAGCTTAGTGGAGTAAAGCTGCTGTACATCCAGTGCAGGATCCGGCTCCTGTTTTCTATTAACTCAGATATAGGGTACCTGGATGGAATTCTCTGTCCTGTGTTTTACAGGTAGTTAGACTCCAAGCTCTAATGATCTCTCTTCTGCCTTTGAAACCTATGAATCTAATGAAAATTATGTGCATGTATCAAGGGAAAAATATACCTGTTAACTGCACAAAATTCTTGTGCCTCATTTCACAAAACGTAGAAACCTGGTTGTTTCTTAAGCCAGGATTTCTTTTCGCAGTATTGATAATTATATTACAAACAGTAATTAGCACATGAAATTAATAAATCTTTTGCTTCTTCATTTACACCAGTTTCCCATATTGTATTAGTAACCACACATTAGCTAATCAGCAGGTTGGGAGGGAAAGCTGCCAAAAGCAGATCAGATAATTGGCAGCAGTCAAACAATCATAGCAGGAAACTTTACACTTCCTGCGGACAAGGCTACTGATGGAGACAATGCTGAGATACAACATTAGGGGAAAAAAACTAGGGTGTTTAGTTCTTTCATGTTTAATTATCTCTTGTAAAACTGGATTCACATAACACAGGGAGATACAGGCATTTTGCACAGAAACTATGCAGGTAACCACCATTGGGTAAGGAAAACTTATCAATCTACTGATCACCCAGAAATTCCTGAGATTTGTTCTCTACCAAATTTTGCAAACCATTTAAAACGCTTTTCTATCTCTCCAAGTCCATATTTGGTACAGTTATTACTGTAATAATTGAGCACTTGACATACTTCCCTGCCCAACATTTCCCTGAGATAAATATCAACAAATCCATCTTCCAGCAAGGAAATTTAGACACACATCAGCTGAGTTTTAGACCCAACCCAGCACTTAGGATGCCTCAGATAGTATTTAATTCAATATTCTAAATTTTCCCTCATCTACTGCTTAGCCTTTGCACCATCTGAAGTTCTTCAAGTGTTAGGACTAAAGTTTCCCTAGTCATCTCAGTGATTCTCCTAGAGATAGATAGAAAAACTTCAATTTTACAGTATAAAGAACCCAGGAATCCAAAATAGCTTGACTCAAAGCATTATCCACAGCTAAGACTCCTTAATTTATCTTCTTCCTAAAGGCATTGTTGCTAATGTTTTACATCAAATATCCCCAAGACTAAATACAATAATAGTATCTCAGGAAAGCAGAGCTGAAGAATTCCCGCTTCTGCTCGTACATAGGTGACTTGGTCCCTCTGGGCCAGCATATCTGTAAGTCTCTTTCACAAGGAGGAACATTTTCAACAGGAAAACATCTGATTTCCTTACTTCAAAATGGCCTGTATCTGAACAGGCAGCACAATTCCAAGAATTGCAGTACAGGCTTTGATAGAAAGAACTGGTGTATATTCACTATATAAATCAAAGTGGTAGGAGAAAGTACAAGATTATGAATCCTGTGAATTAGCTTCCTATATCTTGGTACACACAGTGCCTACATTCCCTCAAGTGCAGTATTTAAGAAATACCCTTGGCACTAGCATATTTTACCACTTTTCCCTACTACTGAGGGCTAACCAGTACCTTTCCTTAAAATGTAGGCCCCCTCATGCCAAGTCGTCAAATGAGGGACCAAACCCTTATGAATTTCTGCATGTGCAGGAAGCCACTCTCTTTAGACATCTTTTATCTTCCTAAAGAAGCAACATGTACTTTCATGAAATAAATGGGGAGTGGGAAGGCCGAAAACAAATCCTGAACTTAAAATTATAGCAAAGCACAGAACGAGACAACTGAAAATGGCAAAGGGAGAAGAGGTCACGTATCTGGTCTGCCTTAATCCATCTGTCCTATTCACTATTTTTACTCTTTTACATTTTTCTTGGGCTGTGTTTCTAGTCCAGGCAAATAAAGGACCCCAAATAAAGGGTTCTGATCTCCACCAGTTTTCAGGCAGGAAAAAAATAAACAAACACAAATCAATACAAACTAATGACAGAGAAATAACAGCTGAAGAACAGTCAGTGCACAGCTCTCGTTTCCAGGAACCTTGAGATGAGAGAGCTTCAAATAAAATATGAGAATTTCACTGAGATGTACAAAAAGGGACATACAGAGTAGGAGGCAAGATCCAGTCTAATCTTTGGAACCAGACTGCCTTTGCTGACAATGAGGGTATACACACTCTTTAGAAAGTGCATGTTCTGGGAAGAGATTTGTAATACTTCTGCTATGTAGGAATATTCACCATCTGCTCAGGTCTATTCAATTTTGCATCCAGATTTCCTTTACAGATCTAAGAGGGAGTTCTTTGGCCAGCAAATTCTGGGACTGCACATCATACCCTCATCTGGGGTATCTCAAATATATGGAAAATGAGTCCACAAATTTGCGCTGCTTCCTCCTACTAAGTGCTGAATACTTTAAGCTCTCAAGCATAGCAGGACTTCAAAGGATAATGTCATTACTACCAAGTATCAAAATTAGAAGGAAAATTCAGGGTAAAATGCCATCCTTGAGGTGATCCCTAATCTCACAAAAAATCTCAGGAAGCTTTGCTTTTACTTTCAGTGCAAGCAGATCAGGACCCTCGGGTAAACCATGTGTTTTGTGGATTAAACGTTCACATTTCCAAGGCCGCACAGCAAAAGGGAATGATAGTTTTCCCCTACAAATTTCAGATTTACTGTTTAATTAATTGACTTTGGCAGTTGGCACACAACCTTTTTTAAAAAACATTTTGAAATGTCAGCCTTGAACAGGGAAAAAAATAATTTGATGAATTTAATCTAAGTGCCAACCAAAGCACAAATGTTCCCTGTGGACCCGTTACAACACTGGAGTTCACAACTGATTGCTTGGGAATGAGCAAACTAATGCAGCAAAATATTTACTAGCTAAGTAGATGTAGTTTAATATATACACTCTACTTGCCAGATATTTATACCTGTATCCTGTAAAATGCTGAAATTTTCAGACTTGCTAAATTAATTAATTTGATTAAGGTAAATAAATAGAAATACAGGTAGCTGTTTTCCCAAACAAGAAGTTTCACTGACTGAGGGTATTCATTTGTTATTTCTTTTTTGCTGTTTTATTGTTTTACAAATGTAAGAAACCACAAAAAAAGTTGTTCTCCTGCTTACTCTACATAGTTTTCATGTAAATTATATATAGTTTACTGGATAGTCTTCAAAAATGAACTTCAGGTACCATCTGTATGTTTTTCTGGCACTATTTATTTGCAATTAACCAGGGCCTTATGTTTTATCCTCTGCAACTTAGAGCCTTAAATCCTGGAGGAGGTAAGTTTAGCAGAAGGGGTTTTTGAATTCAGCATCAAGCTTTCTAATGAGCAAAATCTATCCCACTACTCCATATTCAAACCATTGTGACTGAGAAAGACTGCTCATCCTAGGTAAAAAAATTCTCTTGGCAAAAAAAAAAACAAAACAAAAACCCGAAAACAAAACCAAAAACAAACAAACAAAAACAAAACAAACAAAAAAACCTCAACTAGTTTTAATAGCACCTGCAAGTGCAGGTTAAACTATTTGTAACAATTCATTAAACTTGATGGCTCAGATACTACACCAGTGAAAACAAGCTCCACTGATTTCACCAGAACAGAAGGACTTAACTGACAACTGAGACTGTAGCAATTTACCCCAAGTGACTCAAGGTGTCCAGTCACAAAATAACCCTTTCATCCTGCAGAGCTTCTCCTGAGGTCAGTGTTTAAAAAGTAGAACCTGCAAGAGAACAAATATTCGTGAGGCACCAGAAACTTTATTGATGCTGGAGACCGTTTCTTCTTCTCTTCTTTCAACCCACCACACTCATCCCACTCCACCCACAGAAACCACACATCCTGAAACTTGCAGATGCACTCATCTATCAGCAGAGACACACAGCTTTGGGAGAACACTTGAGCAAAATGCAGCAGGCTCTGAAAAATCCCTCTGATCATAAAATCACCCAAATTATCTGTATGCAGCTTCCCATACGAGAAGTAGTAGTCAAATATATAGCAAAGAGGCAAAGCTATGAGCCATACCAACATTTTCCAGAGAGAAATAGGCAGAAAAACACAGACAACTGCATCACCTATTAACTAAATAATTTCTCCACTTCTGAACATGGAGCTAAACCAAGCAGGCAGCAAATAGTTTGTTCCAACATGGCACACCCCAACTCTTCATAGCACTGCTTTCACTAACGGTATTTCAGTGTCCTAAATGCTGAATGTTAGGTGCTTAGCACCCTTCCCAGAAACACCCACCTGTGATGGTAAGATTGGTGGAAATGACTTGTGGTGCTGAAAATATAAACTTTTCATCCCAGACATTGGTCACATTCTCCTAAGCTGAGTGAAATTCTCTGAAACCTTATAGTATGCAAGTACATCTGTGTGTGAACATGTATAAAAGCAAGTGAGGGAGTGGGTGGGGAAAATATGTGTGGTACAGAACAAATAAAGCAGAAAACCCCAACCTTATCTCTTGCCGTGCACAAGGAAAGTCTATTTGTGTCAGTGCAAGTAATTCTGAAGCAAACAAACAAGACAAGAAGGAGTAAATGACCGTGTTTCCCTCCAGTTTTTTATATATCATCCCTGAACATTGGTATCAACACATTAAGGAGAGGGAGCTGGTGAATTGTACAAGCAGGAGAACATGAATAAACATCAACATAAAACAGGGCGGTAAGACATGATGAGCAGTACTGAAATTGGACTGCCTGGTTAAATTAAATCAGGACAGGGGGAAAAAAATTGTAGCCAAACCACATAATATTGGCCTCCACATTCCACAAAAATAATTTTACCATTTCTTGGTACAAATTTACTGTAATCAAGTAAGAAACACAGCCTGAATTCCCCTCTCTCTTCTCAGGTTAATTAGCAGCAAAGGGCACAATGAGGAAGCTGTGCCTGGGAAGCAGTGGCCCTGCTCCGAGCATCTCCCCACTGTGGTCACAGCAACTGCCATCAGCTACCACACACATTCACATGCAGGCTTTGCATATCACACAGATTACAAAATAGAACAACAGAAAGTACCCTTCAACATGAGAACAGTTTTGCTGCATGCGACCAAGAGCCCTTACAGACTTTTATCTCATTTCCAGCAAAAGAGCTAAGGAAGGCAAAAGAACAGGGCAAATATATACTCCTACTTTCTTGGTTGACTCACTTATCCCTTCATGATGTGCTGGCAGGGACTCTCTGATAAGCAAATATTTTAATAGTTCTCAGTGGGTTTGTATTCCACGAACATGTTTAGCAGCTTTCTATGCATGTCTAAACTTCTTTTGCACTCATGGAATAATGAGTGGCACAGCTCAACTACACACCTGGTATTTGTTTCAAACCTGCCATCCAGGGGTTTACATGTGGTGCTTTCTAGGCCCAGTGTTACGCGAAGGGTTAAATAATAATTCTGTATTCACCTCCCTCCTCCATGATTTCAACCATTCCCTTCACTTGCTCCTTTCACAGCTAAGACCCACAGCCTATTTTATCTCCATCTGAAGAAGCTGTTCCACATGCTTGACTACCTCTCTTGCCTTCATCACTATTGAGTTCTGGGCTGATGGTTTTGGAGAACTCAGATATTCCTTCTGAGTGATAAGAGCCAGTTCAAAAGCCACTACTGTGTATATAAGTTTAACACCACTCTACACTTCTAATTACTGAATCATACCTGACATTTTGTCAGCCAGTCAGTCAGTATCACCATATTCCTCTGCAATTCTTTCCAGAATATATTTTTTCTAACAACTTTATGTTATTTGAAAATGATGTTATTTCAATATTTCTTTTGCCAGATCTTCTACTGACTGGCTCTCATTTATATCTTTGAGGGACTTCACTGGTGATTTTCTGTTGGAAAAACTGTTTATTCCTATGCTTTTAACTAGTCCTTATGGAGAAGCAGAGAGGCAGGAAAAGGGGATGAAATAAATATTAAGTGTTGGGGTGGGTGAGCTGGCAGCGGTAGAAGCCGAGATGCCAGAAACCCCTGGTCCAGGAGATCCCCTGCGCTGGTGGGTCAACTCAGAGAACAAATAAGCTCCCCCCTACTCAGGTTACAGGGAAAGACTTCTTCTCCCATCAGGCAGTACCTGTCTGGTACCTGGTCCCCCACTCCGCCCCTTCCCTCTCCCCATTAGTTGTTGTATCCCTCTGCCTTCCCCCTGCCCCTTGCCCCCAGGTAATTGGTTGCTGGTACTCTGCCAGCCCCCTCTTCTGTTACCCCTTATAAGCTGGTACACGAGGCCTGCTCGTCCTCTTCGCCTCTGACCCCTTCGGAATAAACCTTTCGGAACCCATGCACAGAGCCCTCCACGCTCCTTGCTCCTGGTAACGCCTGAGCTATCCTGGCCTGGGTGTGGGGCTGTGTCTCGGTGCCATCCATCGGCACGGGGGCTGGAAGTCGGCCTGCGAGGTGCCGAGCTGCACCCCCAGGGCATCCCTTGCAGGGGATGCTTTCGGGTTAAACCGGCGATTTCAGCCACCCCACAGCACCCCGCATCAATTAAGGATCAGTCTGTTATGATTAAATGCTGCCAGTTTCATTATTTGTGCTTCTTGTGGTACCTGTGCCATGAGGTTCACAAAATAAAAGTTCTTCCTAAAACACTGCACGCTACAGAATTAAGGATCTTTGATCAAGCAGCTATGTTATGAATTTTTTTAAATATTACTCTTAACTGAGAACCCTTCATTAAACTTCTCATTAATAGCTCTGGAAAGGTTTTTGTATTGGGATACTGTCTGTTTTCCACAAAAACGTCTACTTCTTCTGAAAATACAATATTCTCAATAAAATTCCCCCAAACCCAAAGTGCTTAAACTTGTAAATGGTGCCAAGGTGGTGACTAATAGCAGTTGTATATGATTTGCCTTATTCCCTTCTCTCTCAGCAGGCCACTCTGGCTAGGTACTAAGATATTATTTTTCAGTGTTCACCATGGCCACAAACTTCAATGATGGAGCTTCAATATTCAGACCCTAACTTGCTGTTCAAAAACAGCTGCAAAATACACGTAGAGCTCAATCATCTCTCACTATTTCCAATTCTTGTGCTTTTAAAAAATCATTATATAATAATAATAATTTTTTTTTTTTAATTGAGCTGAGTAATTTTGGAGTTCAGAAGAAATCTAATATCTGGGCTTCAAATGCTACTGAGCAGTTTAACAAATAATTTAGAAATACATTTTTAGAAATTCTAAATGTCCTATTTCCCTTCTACAGGAAGTGCTAGGAAATGGTTATAATCCAGCCCTTTTCAATTGCAGAATATTGATAATTATTGATTTTTGCAAATGATCCGATTCCTTTGGAGGCATTATATGATCAGTAAGCTGCATTGGCAAGCCATAAAGTGATACCATAACATAGATTACATTTAAATAAGCATGCAGAGGATGTGTGTATCTTACCCGGTTGTTTTGTATTTTACAATATCATTATTCTGTTTTTCTTTTCACAATAACCTGATTCATTTACAAGGTTAATGATCTGCTTTTGCTCTGTATATCATTGCCTGCAAAGGTCCTTGATCCCTCCACATGTCAGGATCATATTCTGCAAAAATCATGGCTCTTCTCTTCACATCTAAGTCTTTGAGATAAGCCTAGGTGGCAGGTAGCTGACCAGAAGTTATCTGGAATGAAGCAAGTTAGAAACATGAAAGAAACAGATCTGTGATTTCTGCCTTCGCTGTACTTGGATTTTAATTTTATAGTGAAACACTGAATTTGTGTTTGTGGGTTGTTTGGTTTTTTCAAGAAACTTTTCTTTCTTATATTGCTGAC